>JAOVVB010127861.1:0-12347 GCA_028570985.1 Heterobranchus longifilis | reverse complement strand
ACACTGGACAGTTTTAAAGCTGCCCTTAAAACCCATCTGTTCACCCAAACCTTTGTTTAGTTTCTGTGTTTCTGTGTCTCCACTCTGGTATTCTGTGTTTGTGTTTGTGTGTCTTCTATTGTAAAGCGTCCTTGGGTTTCGTGAAAGGCGCTATATGAATTGAATTAATTATGATTATTATTATTATGATTGCAGAAAATAAGCTCTGTGGTAAACACAAGTTTATGATACTTACACGTTTTGTTCAGCAACTATTCACAAATGAACACCACTTTTTCTGATTTTAGAAGCGTAACTTGCCAGAATCGCCAGAAGTAAAATGTTAATGTATAAGGCTACAAACCAACTAAAACCATGGTCACACCATCAACCTCTGTAGTCTCATTTAACCACTTCTTAACAACCGCCTTTTTAAAGACACAAAAGCTTCAAAATTCACAAGTGGGGTATTTACTGATGTATTTTATGTCGTAGAACAAAACGTGAAAATATCTTAAGCTTGTGTTCACCACAGACCTTATTTCAGGCATCTAATCAAAAGCACATAAAAAATTTAAAAAAACATTGGTTTTGAGACGAGGGAACCGGAAGTGCTAAAATGGTAACTCATTTCTGGGATTTCAGGACTCATTGCTGCAGCACTCCATAAGAAATATAAAATCACCTGCAGTCTAAAAGCTGAAAAAGTAGGTTTAGGTTTTTGTTATGAGTCTGGTTGCCAGCGGCTGGAATTACTGCTCTCCCTCGGAGGCATGCTGCTTGAGGCAAATTAGGTCTTCAGGACAGTGTTATGGAACACAATAGACACAACACATCCATCACTGTAGGCACCTACTCCGTATCCAAATTGCAATGGCGCAGCCACAGCAACAGACACCTGTTGCTAAGGCCACAGTCCTACCTCGCAGAGAGCTTACATGAAAACTTAGTATTTTATAATCGAAGTAAAAGTACAGACGGGAAGAACCACAGTCACCTGGGGCTTACTGGGACACCCAGTTTCCAGTTGATGCTCTCTCCCAATCAATTATCTAAACTGTCAGGTGGCCAACAACTGGGTTAAAAAATGTCCTCAGGCTTTTCTGAGTACGTGTTTGCAAATTTAGAAAGCAGGTTCCAACACTGTGGATAATTTATGGTGTACAGTGTAAAAAAAAAAAAAAAAAGAGGGCAGTAAATTTAAAGGACAATATAGTCGGCCATTTATCAAAAGGCACACCTGACTGCTCTGCCAGACCTTCCATTAATGTTAGCCTGAAGCTCAGTCCTGTCGAGGATTTCGTTGGATATTAAGCCTTAAAATTGTTTAGGTTTCGGAGCCCCGCTGAGGGTTATAATTACTAAGGCATCATCTCCACAGGAGGTAAATGGAAAATAACTGAAGGTTAAATGTGTTTCCACATGCCGGTGCTTCAGCTAAAAGGTAGGGATCACGACTAAAAATAACCCAAATATGTAGATTATTAAAGATTAAGTTATTCAACATTCTCAAATCCTAATCACTGAGCGAATGCCAGTCACCATATGTATCAAAAGAAACTCCGGTCCTTTCATATGGAAATACCAGCGCCTTTCTCTTGGGATGATTTTCACCTCTGTTTTACATTATCCACAAGCTAATTCGTGGTGTATGGGTTTTAGGCAGTGCCTTTCACTGAAAGGACACCACTTAGTGTAATGACACCATGTGCAAACATAATCCAAAACACCAAGCTAAGCACATCCCTAATATAAACAATCTGGTTGAAATAAAACTCAATCAAATTGTTATCAGCTGCAAGAAAAGCCATGTTGTTCCCAGTGTTTGCATTCATTAAAATGTTCCATATCAAGTAACTTCCTGTCACCGATATCAAAATTCACCCCCTGAAAAAATGAAAGCTTTTGCTTGCAGAATTAATTCGTTTGCAGTGGTGGATTATAACTTTGGATGGTTTAACTTTTCAGCAGTGAATGCTAATGGTGTACACTGTGTATACATTAAATGATGTAGGAAAGCTAAAAATACTTTTCCTTAAATTCTAGAGATGACCAGCGACAGCAATTAATGATGACCCACATGCCTCTGATACTGCCTGAAATGCTGGTATCCATCTGTCTGTGCACCGATGTGATACCACGTAACCTAGCCTTGAAAATAATGTACTTTAAAGTACTTTATTTATGTTCTTCTTCCATTATGACTGTCACACTAGATAATAGGAAAGAAAGTTCTATGGCCTTCATTCTCTGTATGTATTTGTTCATGTTTCACAAAGGGTTTAACCATAGCCAGGCCAATCATCAATGATAGCAATCATATTGCATCCAACTGGAGGCAGACTACCAACACTGCACAAATGCCTTTGATTTGCGCGGTTTACGGCTGTTGCAATGGATGAAATCGGGAAAAACGAGGGCTACTTTTGAGTCCTGAAAATAGCACATACAGGGGAGAAACTGCTGCAGATGTGGATCAAAAACAACTGTATGCGTAGAGTTAGTATTGCCATGCATTTACAATGTGCTGTGACTAAAGTTAGCTAAAGTTAGCTAACTTAATTCTCAAAATAGTTACAGTCCTAGACTCTTGTAGCTGTAATGTGGCTCGGCGTGTAGTAACGGGGGAGGACAAGATAACGTTATATAACGTCTCGACAGCGGGTAAAACCACAAAGTTGTGGGGAAAATCTTGTTTCTTCATTTTGTTTGGATCACATCCAATATGTGTTTCAGTTTTCTGACGATAGCTGCTGCATGCGAGTTAATCCAAACCTGTTATGTCGTCACTTTCCTCTATTTCCAATCACACAGTATCAGGATTCATCACATCATAATTGAACGTGATTGGAAACAACCTGTACTTAAGTTAAGTCGTTTTAATTTATATCAGCCAAGATACAACATAGGTGGACAGTAGTACCTTCCTCAAATTACACCGTGTCCCTTTTCATGGCTCGTTTGTTAGATGTGAATGGGTTTTTACAAATTCAAACAATATATGGCAGCAAACTGTAGGAAAGATCTGCTATGAGAGGAGCCAGTCTACAGTTATCAGTCCCTTTGTTTAAATTGTAATGGACTTACTCTACTCATTTACTGTTATTTTGTAAAACTCATGCAACTGTATCAACAAGTGAACAGAGTGACTCTGAACCGAACAGCATGTAGATCTCACTGTGCCATTCTTAGGTTACTGTGAAGTAAATTCCAAATAATGAGTTTCTGCACTTTTCAAAGCTCCATATTTCTTCTGCCATTTTACAAAAACTCTCTGTCCCACCTGTCCTTGCAATACTATTGTCTTCTCCTGCTTGCAGCAGGTGTTCACACCCACATACGGTATTATTTACAAAATAAATGTCAATAAGCTATTAAATTTGAATAACTTTTTAAAGCAACATGGAATACTGTTAAAGTCTCCAGACGCATTTTAAAGTATGTAAAAATACTACTAAAAATACGTAGTTTTCCCCCTAAAAAAAAAGTCTGAAAAGGGGCTGGAAGCACATCTACTCTTCTCCCTCATTAAGAAATTCTGGATCTGGCACCACCACGCACGACCTGGCTGTCTGAATCCAGATTTTTGATATTGATTGTTATTGGTATACTGCAGTTTAAGGCAGAAATACTGCCATGGTGTTGACTACTCATTTCACTCATAATATGTAAATAAAAAAAGCAAATAAAAAACACCATATAGACATGTTAACATGGTTAAAAACTTGATTTTCATGGGAGTGGCTCTTTAACATAATATGTTATAAAGTTTAACATTATTGCAATGCACTACATTAGTGGAAAGAAATGCGACCCCGAATTCAGTCATGACACTGTTATGTTGCAACAAATGGTGATCAAATATGCTCCCAGTATGTTCAAAGAACTAGTGTGTGCAAACATGACAGAATGGTTCTGAGCACACAAACCTGATGTATGGAGCACATCTGAAAAATTGCATATTACTTTATTATAATGACTATATAGCTAACATAGGTGTAGTGTTTGTTATATTGCATGAATATAGATACAAAAATAGCATGAGTTCATGAATACTAATGCATGTGGGGGCATGTGTTGAAGAGATTTACAGCACAGGAGGAACATGCAGTGGTGTTGGCAGTCCGTTTATGGACCACCTACAACCTCTAGATTGCCAGAACGACTGCAAAGATTTATTCCATCCATCATGACATGTAGGGATGGATCTGTTCTATACCATATGACAAGAAATGTCAAAGAAGGGCAAACTTATTTACAAAAAGACCTTCTGGTATATTAAATTCTGTAAATTCACCGGAATCAAATTGGTATGAGAAACTCCCTCTGTGCACCAAAGAAAAAACACTTTATAGGCAAAAGCTCTGACATGCACCAATGTTAAAATAGGGCCCCTTTACAGTAGGTCCAACAATTGTCCTGCAAATACAGTTTTCATGGAGGATAATGTATTTTACTCAATGCACCTGATGTAAAATGAAAAGACACCTTCCTTTCCTTCACTTTGGTCTCATATGACAGTAAAGATGTACAGGCGAGAGCAGCAACAGGATGGAATGAAATTCATGGTACCCAGATGATGAATCCTACTCATATATAAAGATGGATGACATGACAGCTCCCCAAAAGTAAAACCTAAACATCTGGATCGCCCCCTGGTGGCTGGCTGCAGTATAGGTCAAATAAAATTTTCCCAAATCACCCAATTGTTCATTTTTTCTGAAAAGTTTGGTTTTAATTTGTTATTTGACGCTATAAAAACAGGGTGTGATGTCATGATTGACAGCTGTGATTGACGCGCGATTGGTCGGGCAGGTGTATGGGCAGGACTTTGATACTGCGGCTCCACCGCCTGCTCACGACTGCACAGACTCTGGCTCCAAAATTACAAGATGGCAGCGCCCGTATCCAAGATATTTTGGCTTGTACTGACTTTGGTGATCCCCTGACTTTTCCTCTCGTGCCACCGTGAGGTTCACATTTGTGGTTTTCACTAAAAATGTGTCCACAACTATTGTGTTTGGTGCCAATTTAAAAATGTTAGCATGCTAACACACTGAACTAAGATGGTGAACATTGTAAACATTAAACATGCTAAACGTCACCATGTTAGCTTGTTGATGCCTAACAGAGCTTAGCATGGCTACAACTTGTTTCTACATTTTAAACCCATATTGGGTTTTTAAAACTGTTTAAAAGTTTTGTGGACCCCAAAATCCAGTTAAAGTGCTCCTCCTCCAAATATGCAAAAATATTCTGCTATGATTAATATTTTTGTTTAACGTGGTTTTTCAACAAAAAAAGTAAAAAGAAAACTCTGAAAAGGGGCTGGAAGCACATCTACTCTTCTCCCTCATTAACACATTCTGGATCTGGCCTCAAGCCCCGCCCACCACCGCTGCCATACATCAGAGCGGCAACAACCCCGCACCCCCCCCATAGACGGCAACAGCGTAAACAGAAAGTTGATCAAAACTCCAAATTTCTACTTTAAACAAACCCGTTTAAAATATAAACTGCCCGAGAGTTGCTGTGAAGTTGGTTGCAACAACAATGAATCCAAAAACTTTTGATTTGTTCCCCTGTCATGTCCTAAAAAAGCTACATTTTATTTATTTATTTATTTTTTAAAGATCCTGATAGAAGGCTTCATGTCTTTGGTGCTGTGTCAAAGTGTGTCCCCCTGCTGAACAGTGTTTCTCCCCTGTTAGGTTAAATGACATCGTCCTCCTCCGTGGTTAATGTCAGGTTCAGGTTGTTTCATGTAGGTAGAAGAAACACGTCTCTCTTTAAAACGTTACATCAATGTCTCAACGGGGAAACATCGCCGAGGCTCCTTTTTAGGGGAAATAAACACGCTGTCACATCAGGAGAGAAAGAGGAACATGCCGAATAAATTAGCTGTTTAGCGAATTAACTGAGGCTTTTAACAGGCTGAGGGAAGATATGTAAATATTCACTGTCAGTGTGGTAAATGGTTAAATGATGCTGGTGACAGTTAGCTAACGTTAGCTTGAGTGAGAGGCTGCACTTAAAGTATAACAGCATCAGACTCTCGTCTAAACCTCAGTCAGATCAAACAGTCGGCTTTTAACAGGCTGATTACTTACAGAAAACACTTAGTCAAACGATAGTGATTCATATAAATACGTTATAGATATCCAGATAATAAATATCCAGCCACTGTGTTCGTTCACTGATCCACTTAGACAGGGGAAGACTGAGGGGACATGACGGCGATCAATCTCAATTTATTAAGATGTTGCGAATGCTCAGGTTCAGGCAAGGTCAAAAAAACGATTATTAGACATGTCCGTAAAACAAACGATTGTTAAACAACAAATAAATGCAGACAAACTGGTTGAAATTCTGATCCAAAAACACGTCAAATTGCATTGATTTGAATGGGAGCTTCTGTTTTCTTTCCCCTAAAAGGGGGCGTGGCCTTGATAATTTACCCGCTCTGATAGTTACGCTAGTCATTCCATCGCATGTCCCAGCCACACTTGGGCTTGACTGTAGTGTGTTTTCCCTCTGACGTGTGGCCTCTGTTGTTGTTGTTGTTGTTGTGCAGGACGGGCAGACGTACTGCAGGAGACGACCCTGCGACTGCGGAGACCCAGACGAGGATCTGTTCTGCTGCCCCGGCTGTGACAACAGGCCCAGCAGCCAGTGTCTGGACCAGAGCGGACGCACACTCTACCGCAGCGGAGCGTCCTGGCTGTACGGCTGCCAGCAGTGCCGCTGCATGGTCTGTACACACGCACACGCACGCACGTGTACTTTTGATCAGTTTATTGTGATTAAAAATCATAATCTGGACCTCAAGTAGCGCTGGAACCGGCAGTCATCCTGATGTAACTTTATTTCCTGAAGAAAGTAGTGAAATTCACCGAGCTGTGCGTTCCTCCGGGTGATGTTTTTAATCCAGACACGACGCCGTTTGGTTTTCAGGGACTTCAACAGGAACAAAGCAGCAATAGTTGTTATTTCCACCATGGTTGATGAAAGAAACGTTGTAGGCGCCTGTGATCCCGCGATCATACATGCTATACAGCATCTCTATTTATCGTTTGTTTTTATATAATGGTGTTATTAGCGTTTTTGATCATTGTGTTAATCACCTCAGTGTCTTTAAATAGCGACGTTAGCCAGTCAGCTAGCATAGCTGGCTAACGTTACTAAAATAAAGAAAAGCACTGTCAAGTTTTTATGCAAATGTTAAATACTATTAACAATATGTACAAAGCTAACAGTGGAAAGTGGAGTAGTTAACTAACTGTTGGCGAAGGTATCGTTAGCTTCACGTCAGTGATCACCTTACAGTGATTTTTCATCTAAGTTAGTTAGCGTTTTGTTAATAGTATTTACCATTTGTTTTTGCATACAACCTAGTGTTTTTGATCATTTTAATAATCCCCTCAGTGTCTTAGTTAGCCGTTAGCGACGTTAGCTTAACACACAGTGTAGCATTGTTAGCTTGATTTTCACAGCTTAGCTAACATTGCTAAGGCTCTTTTTTACGCTCAGTGTTTAGAAGAGCTGCCAAAATGAAACGAGAATTTATCAGATGAAAAGAGGCACTGAGCAAAACTGTAGAGCTGACCATCCTCCTCATACACACTGCTTTTCTTTATTTTAGTAACGTTAGCCAGCTAGGCTAGCTGACTGGCTGACGCTGCTATTTAAAGACACTGAGGTCATTAACACAATGATCAAAATGCTAAAAACACTATGTATAAAAAACGAACGATAAATAACGTTACTATTAACAATATGTACAACTGTGAAAAGCAAAGTAACAAACTTAAGGATGAAAAAACTCTGTAATGTTGGAGGTGATTAAAGTTGCTCTAGAGTTGACTGGACGTAAACAGACGTGTCGTTCAGGAAGCGGATATATGTCACGCTACATTGTGCAAATGGAGAATTCACACGGAAGCTACGTGTTTAGCTAAATCCCTGCGTGTGGTGAAACAGGTTTTTTAGGAGAAACAGAATCTCTGTGCGTTGTTTAATACCTGCCTCTGATCTGCTGCTCCGCTGTGTGTGTGTGTGTAAGTGTGTGTGTGTAAGTGTGTGTGTGTAAGTGTGTGTGCGGAAGGCTCTGATAATTATCACCTCTCTAATTAGACGTGTGGCAACAAATCAGCGTGTGAGCTGTAACTGAGGATGCCAGATCAGCTGATTCACACACAAAAAAACAGCCAGTAACAACTTTTATTTCTTTTTGTTTATGCGGCTCAGGAGGGGGAGGTGGACTGCTGGCCTCTGGTTTGCCCCGTGTTGATGTGCGAGTACACGGCGGTGGCGGAGGGCGAGTGTTGCCCGCGCTGCGTCACAGACCCCTGCCTGGCCGACAACCTGTCGTACGACATCCGGCAGACGTGTCAGGACCCGGCGGGCGCCGTCCGCCTCAGCGGAGACACGTGGCATATGCCTAACTCACCCTGCACCACCTGCAAGTGTAAGGTAGGCCAAAGAAACTACACCTGCCACAGTGCAGGTCTACCGTGCAGCAGCCATGTTTGATTAACACGGCTGTAACGTGTAGTGTGGCGGCTCTGTTGTAAAGACTGACGTGTAAGGTATGTGACGTAACATTTAATGTCACGATTATCCTGGCCAAAATAACTGTGATTCACGATATTATCAATATTATCAATGAAATATGCTTAAAACTGTTAAAACGGCATTAAAACACACTGGAATCACTTTATCTTACATTTGGCTTTGTTGTAAGTTTTTTCTCGAAATATCATGATTTTTTTCTCATAAAATTGTGAGTTTTCTCTAAACATTGCAATTTTTTTCCTAAAAATATTACAACTTTTTTCTCAAAACATTACGGCTTTTCCTCATAAAATTTTAACATTATTTGTTTTTTTCTCATAAAATTGTGAGTTGTTCTCTCGAAACATTACAACTTTTTTTCTCAAAATAGTACAACTTTTTTCTCTTCTCACATTATTACTTTTCCTCATGAAATTGTCACTTTTTTCTGTAAACGTTTTTCTCGAAACATTACAACTTTTTTCTCATGAAACTGTGACTTTTTTGTAAACATTACATTTTTCTTATAAAATTGTGAGTTGTTTTCTCGAAACATCACAACTTTTTTGTTTTCTTGAAACATTACAACCTCTCTTGAAAGATTGCAACTATTTTTCTCATAAAATTGTGACTTTCTGTAAACATTATGGCAAGTTTTCTTTCTCGAAACATTCTGACTTTTTCTGTAAACATTCTGACTTTTCCTCATAAATCCCTGCAGCCAGACTAATTGTATGTGTAGTTTTGGGGATGTAAAAACTCGTGCAGTTACAGAAGCTTGACTGAGTTACTGTCGTTTTTTAAATTCCTCCGTACCTCCACAGTTTTACAGATGATGGTTAACACTACAGGCTGTTGCTGCTGAAGAAAAATCTCGGAGGTGGAAACCGTGTCGTAATGAATTTATCTAATGTGTGATGGAGGATATGCAACCTCTGCTTCCTCTGCGTCATCTTCCAAAATGAATAAAAAAATTAAAATCTGATTATCACAGATGATGTAAGGTACATTTGATCTTAAAAGAATAAAATATGGAGATCACTGTGTCAGGAACATGTCAACATCAATCAGATCATCTCTCCACACATTTAGTAAAAAATATCAGGATTTAAATTAGCCAAAAGAAGCACATCAAACATATGGACGGAAACCATAGTTAACACACTGGAGCTGCAACGATTAATCGACTAAACGATTAGTCGATCGACTGAAAAATAATCAAAAACTATTTCTTTTTTTTTCACTTTTTAATTTTACATTTTCAGTTAAACAGAACATTTTCTGACATGGGGCCTCACAAAAACAAATAGTAATAATAATAATAATATGTGTATATATACATACATATTCACACATATAATAATAATAATAATAATAATAATACATTCAATTTTATATAGTGCTTTTCCCAGTGCTTAAATATGCTTAACTACATATAACTACATACATCCCTACATACATGCATAGATATATACACACTAATCGATTAATCAGAAAATTAATCAGAAAATGCAGTTTCCAGCCTATCAAATGTGGAGATTTCCTGCTTTTCCCTGCTTTATACTGAATATCTTTGAATTCTGGACTGACAAAAACAAGACATTTAAAGACCGTGGACATTTTTCACTATTTTCTGACATTTTATAGACCAAATGATTACTGGAGGAAATAATCGGCAGACTACTCGATAATGAAAAGAGTCGTTAGTTGCAGCCCTACATCATATTTTGTGTCGTGGTTACAGCAAACTTTGTATACTTTTGCAAAATGATTTTATCCTTAACAAAACACACAAGTCATGGGCAGACGCAGCAGCAGCAGCTGGTGGTCACAGCGAGAGGTTAGAGACACTCACTGGTGACGACACAGTTTGCCTCTGACCAGCAGGGGACCCCGCTCTCAGCCAAAGCGGAGGCCCCCCATGGTCCGAGGTCACAGGCCCCATTACCCTGGTCAGTTAGCATGCTGTCTTTCAGAGGGCTGGATTCTGAAGCTAGAGGAAGAGGGGGCTAAAAAACGCTCCAAAGTTAAGCTAGGGAAAGTTAGTTAGCACCTCCAGATATCTGAATGATATTTTTCTCATGCAGTACAAATGTGTTATTCTTGCCTACTCTAAAATGGTGTATTTGAATATTTCTACATACTGAGTCGGCCTGGGACGATTATTACCACGATTATCCTGGCCTAAATAATTGTGATTCACAATATTATCCCGATAATCAACGGAATATGCACAAAACTATTAAAACGGCACTGAAACACACTGGAATGTCTTTTACATTTTGGGGGACTTTTTTCTCGAAAGATTATGACTTTTTTCTCGAAACATTCCGACTTTTTTCTCGAAATATTCCGACTTTTTTCTCGAAATATTCCGACTTTTTTCTCGAAACATTCCGACTTTTTTCTCGAAACATTCTGACTTTTTTCTTGAAACATTAAGATTTTTTTCTCGAAAGACGACGACTTTTTTCTCGAAACATTACGACTTTTTTTCTCCAAACATGACTTTTTTCTCCAAACATTCCGACTTTTTTCTCCAAACATTATGGCTTTTTTCTCGAAAGATTAAGTTTTTATTTTGCGAAACATGATTTTTTTTTCTTGAAAATGTACAACTTTTCATCATGGAAAAAGAATAAAAACCTGGGGAAGTTTTGATATGGGGAAGGGAGTAAAAAGTTTTTTTGGCTTTAATGGAAAAGTCTCTGTATTTCGACTGATTATAGCCGGCCAGGCTCTGAATTGTGTTATTGCTACAGTATATTTAATACTCTCTTATCTGTTCTTTCCTGTCTTTTCATGCTGTGCTGCTCAGAATGGGAATGTTTGCTGCTCGGTGGATCTCGACTGCCTTGAGAACAACTAAAGCTCTCCTCCTACTGTCCTCCTCTCTTCACTGCTCCTCTCCTCCTCCTCTCACTGCGGGACCGCCACGCCCCCTCCTCCTCCTTCTGACGACTCTCCTCTTGGATTCATAAAACAACACGCACACACATGTGCATGCCAGCGTGTGCACAGAAAAATACAAACATGCACCGGACAGACTGGGGGTGTTGAGGCTTTTACGCCGTAACTCGACAAACAGTGAGAGTGTGAGCGAGTGTGTGGTGTGTGTGGCTCAGGCGGAGACTGAGGCCGTAGTTGCTCTCACCACAGTCACTGTGTTGTGTACGTGTCTTTGTGTTGTCTCCATTTCACTAAATCTCTTGAGGAAATTTGTTTTGCGTTACATCTCGAAACCCCAAAACAGAGACAAGCAGCCGGAGCCGGTTTTAGCCGGAGCCAAGTAACTGAGAATACAAAAAAATATCAGTTCAAATAATCTCAGAATGTGTTTAATAGCAGTTTATCAAACAACTGTTAAACAATTAGAACACAAACTTAAATGCGACGTCTTTGACTTCCAGTGGTCGACTCTCCTCTCATCCACTGCCCCTGTATTTTATACTTCACGCTCATTGTGAGCCAGGAAAAACCCTGATGAGTTGTCATTAAGAAAAGGATTCACAGCTGGACACATGTTGCAAAATGTAGACTCACTATTACTCGGTCAGCTAGAAGATAAATCACCTAAAACATTTATTATTGCGGTAACCAAAAGCATTGCACCCTAATTTTTAGAGATGTTCCGATACGTGTATATCGGCTGAGACAGAGTACTGGTCCGATACCAGTGCATTAAAACTATTTAATTCTATAAAAAAAAAAAAAAAAATATATATATATATATATATAGTATTATTTTTTAACAGCTGTATGGATGATGATTGCTATCATTGTTGTATGGCCTGGCTTAGGTTATACACACAGAG
>JAOVVB010127860.1:0-26504 GCA_028570985.1 Heterobranchus longifilis | reverse complement strand
TACTCATGGAAAAAAACCCCCTCCATCTCTTCGTTCGGGCAGGAGGGAGGGGTCTGGTGGACCAGTTTGTCGCTCGAGGTAAGAGGCTCGGATGACGGTCCAGGACGGGGACTCCCAGGAGGAGCGGAGGACCCAGTGGGCTGATCGGGATGATCCTGGTGGAATGTCCTGATGAGCTGGGGGTTGACAGCGTGACGAGTGGGGACCCAAGACCTCTCTTCTGGACCGTAACCCTCCCAGTCGACCAAGTACTGGACCCCTTGGCCTTGACGACAGGAAGATAAGAGACGCCTCACCGTATAGACTGGTCCCCCCTCGATGAGGTGAGGAGGCGGGGGTGGAGGCGTGGCAGGAACCAGGGGACTCACTCGTGCTGGCTTGATGCGGGAAACATGGAAGGTAGGATGGACTCTCATCGTGCGGGGGAGTTTAAGCCGGACTGCCGCTGGGTTGATGATTCTCTCCACTGGGAAGGGACCAATGAACCTGGGGGCCAGCTTCTTAGACTCTACCCGAAGTGGAAGGTCACGGGTCGAAAGCCAAACTCTTTGTCCGACCTGGTAGGTGGGGGCTTAGGAGCGATGGCGATTCGCCGCTTGAGAATACCTCTCTGCCGATCGGAGAAGGGTGGCTCAGGCTTGAGTCCAGGTTCGTCTGCAGCGTTGGAGGTGGGCTTGGACAGACGGATGGACAAGAAACCTCCTTCTCGAGGTCAGGGAAGAGAGGAGGCTGGTACCCGTAGGCACATTGAAACGGCTAGAGTCCAGTGGCGGAGCTTGTAAGAGTATTGTGGGCATACTCAACCCACATCAGTTGTTGGGACCAGGATGCAGGGTTCTGGGATGCCAAGCAGCGTAGCGTCGTCTCCATCTCCTGATTCTTCCTCCCCATCTGGCCATTGGACTGAGGGTGGAAGCCAGAGGATAAGCTGACAGTCGCCCCAAGCTGTGCGCAGAACTCCCTCCAGAATATGGAGATGAACGGCGGCCCCCGGTCCGAGACCACGTTGATGGGGAGACCGTGGACATGGAAGACATGGAGGACCATCAGTTGAGCCGTCTCCTTGGCTGAAGGGAGCCTGGTCAGGGGAATGAAGTGGGCCATCTTGCTGAACCGGTCTACCGCCGTCAGAATGGTAGTGTTGCCGTCGGAGGGCGGTAACCGGTGACGAAGTCCAGCGAGATGTGGGACCAGGGCAGATGAGGGACCGGGAGGGGTTGCAGAAGACCGGCCGGGACCTGGTGCGACGATTTGTGCCGGTTACAAGTGGGACAGGCGTTAACGTACCCTCGGGTGTCCTCATCCAGGGTTGCCCACCAGAAACACAGCAGGACAGCGTCCTTTGTGCATTGAATGCCCGGGTGGCAGGCAAGTGTAGAGGCGTGCACCCATTGCAGGACGTCGGACCGTAGAGCTGACCCTCTGTGGCAGTCCTCACCCTCTCCTCTACCGCCCAGGTGAGGGAGGCAACCAGTCCATGGGGGAATCTTCTCCCTCCTGGAACTGACGAGACAGGGCGTCTGGCTTTATGTTGCGGGACCCGGGGCGATAGGAGAAGGTGAAATTGAATCTAGTAAAAAACAGGGACCACCGGGCCTGCCTGGAGTTCAGTCTCTTGGCAGTATGAATGTACTCCAAATTCATGTGATCAGACCAGACCAGGAAGGGGAGTCTGGTTCCCTCCAACAAGTGCCACCATTCTTTGAGTGCCAGCTTGACCGCCAAGAGTTCATGGTTGCCGATGTCATAGTTCTGTTCGGCGGGGGAGAGACGACGAGAGAAGTAGGCGCAGGGGTGAAGCTTCTGGTTGGAAGTGGAACGTTGCGACAGCACAGCCCCCACGCCAATGTCGGAGGCATCCACCTCCACCATGAACTGGAGCTCGGGGTCCGGAATGTGGAGGATCGGTGCAGAGGTAAATTGAGTCTTGAGGGTGCAGAAGGCCACATCTGCCGCCGGGGTCCACCGGAAAGATGTCTTTGAGGAGGTGAGGCTCGTGAGAGGGGCTGTAGTTACGAATAAAGCGCTGGTAGAAATTGGCGAACCCCAGGAAACGTTGGAGCTGCTTGCGGGAGTCCGGAACAGGCCAGGAAGTGACCGCCGTGAGCTTGCCTGGGTCCATCTCCATGCTGTCCTTGGCAATGATGTACCCCAGGAAAGACAGAGAGGGGGCATGGAACTTGCACTTCTCAGCCTTGACAAAAAGCGAGTTCTCCAGGAGGTGCTGCAGAACCGACTGGACATGATGAACGTGCTCCTCCCGGGACTGGGAAAAAATCAGGATATCGTCCAAGTAAACAAAAACGTATTTGTTTTTTTTGTTTTTTTGGGGTTTTTTTATTGGTGAAACGACGTGACACAAGAGTGACACATATACATATAGGACAGCGAACTAAAAAAAAGACAAAATAAAAACAAAGACAAAACTAATAATGATGATGCATTGAAAACCAGACCGCAAAAAAAACAAAATATCTACTCGATATTTAAGATTTCCGCATCTCGTGAGGCAGCAATAAGTTTACGAACACAAATTGCCAAATACGCAAAGGTTTGCATATTAACAGGAAATAAATGTGCTGTCCAGTGGAAGAAGCATGAGCAGGTTCTCACCTCATTCACTCACGCACACAAACCACCAGGGAGAAGTTAAAGGCGTTAATTGTCTCTGCTGACTGTCACTGCTGCGTGTGTCCGAGTTTCACACCAGTCACCTGGGAGCACGCAGCGGGGCTTTGGTACAGATTGTACGACGCTCACGTTTCCGTTCATTATTTGCTAACTGATGCGTTCAGTTCACCGTTCATCAAAAAATGTTCAATGAGCGCATTCGTTTTAACGCGTTCATGCACAACAGATGAATTATTTACACAGTGGACCCTCGCACTCCTGACAGCATGCGGCCTGGGGATGGGACACTAATTGATTTTATCGTGGATAGCGATAAAAAAAACACTCACAATAAGTTGATCGTGGTAAATTTCCATTATCGGGGGGGATCGTGGATATCCAGTGTCCTACATGTGATGCAATAAAAAATTGTATTTCTTTAAAAAAGTCAGAATGTTTAGAGAAAAAAAACGTGTGATGTTTAGAAAAAAAAGTCGGAATGTTTACAGAAAAAGTTGTACTGTTTAGAGAAAAAAGCAAAATGTAAGGTAAAGTGATTCCAGTGTGTCTTAGTGCCATTTTTTTAGCATATGTTGTTGATTATCATATGACGGCGTATTAGGGCCATTGTATGTAAAAAAATAAAATAAATAAATACCGAGCCTGCTGAAGGGAGCAATTCTCTGAGAAAAAACTCGCTAATTTGCAAGTTTATAAACTCTCAAATTTAGTATTGTTGTATTGTGTGTATAATCTTGTGACTTATTTGGCAGCACTTTTATGCTGAAGATTTACGACCGGAAGAAGACATAATGCACGGTAAGCGTCGGCGGTGTGGGTTGCTCCAACCTTGCAAAGAAAAGCGATGTGGTTCCTTGACAAAAGCACATTATTTTCTACTTCTTTTCTCGCAAATTTGCGAGTTTTTTCTCTGAGAATTGCTCCCTTCAGAAGGCTCTGTATTTTATTTTATTTTTTACATAATGGCCCTAATACACCATCGTATTATCGGGATAATATGGTGAATTGCAATTATTTTGGCCAGGATAATCGTGACATCAAATGTCCGTATGGTCTCATGTCTAATGTGGCCTAAATTCTCACCTGACTCCGATATCGTCGTCCTCCCCCCCCCAGCCCCAGTAGTTGTTGGGAAAGCCGTTCATCTTGAGGTAGTGCAGTGGCGTCAGAGCTGACACTCCTCCAAAGTACATCTTGTACGGAAGCCTGGAGAGGATTAAAGCGTTTCAAATAAATGTGGACCGTAGAAGGTGTCTCATCTGTGAAGAGCGAACAAATTCAATGGACGTTCACAGACGAGCGCGGACGTACTTGTAGCCAAACTTGTCCATGGCGATGGCTGCGTGCTTGGGGTTGGAGTCGCAGACGTATGTGTTGCGATCGTCCTCTGGAATGAGGTCCACATCATGGAAGAACAGACAGTCCCAGTCCTCCTCCTTCATGGCCTCCCGGAAACCCACATTCATCAGCTTGGCCCTGTTGAACGTGTAGTTTCCGGCCTGCGGAGTAAAAACACGCAATGTCAGAGCAGGCTGTGTGTTACAACACGCTCACCTTACACACGGTCTACAAGTGACATGTTATGTAAATAAATGAGAACATTACTGTATATCAATAGTGGAAGAACTGAAACGTTAAGCTGGAACACATTCATTTTTAACTGGCAAAATGATTCATAATATTAACAAAATCCCATGGTAGATTATAAGACTCACCAGTAAATGATAAATATAGATCTATTGCTCATCTCTACCACAATGTTAATATTGCATCATGTTTTTCAGGAGAGAATGGGATGAGGTCACAGTGACCTTTGACCACCAAAATCGAATCAGTGCATCCTTGTTTGTTTGTTTTCCTTGCAGGGCAGCTGGATTCTTGCGATATCATGAGAGAATCGCGGGATCACACGAAAATCCATCTCGTCAGGCTTCGAGTAATTGCGTCTGCGTCCTGTGCGGAGCTACGGGCGTGGTTTAGGGGTGTGTGTGTGTGTGTGTGTGTGTGAGACGACAGGCGACTCCTACAGACGGTGATAGATGGTTCATCCAATCACCTGCCAATTACTTTTTTAAAGTGCCTGCCCTTTTCCAAACAGTTTCCAATGAGGGCTTCTCAAGATACGTCAGGTTAGACGTGCCACATTTGATGAAACTCCCTCCAGGCGTTCCTGAGATATTGCTTTCATGAGAATGGGACAGACAGACAACCCAAAAACAAAATGCCTCCGGCCACAGCTGTGGACAATGTGGAGGCATAAAAGCAAAACACAGCACAGCATGATGCATCGTTTATCAACCTACTAGACTTATTTTGAGCAGACAAGACAAATCAAACGAAGCAAGATTCGACCACATGCCTGTGCAATGACAAATCCAGCTCAAGAGGTGTAAGAGATAAAGTGCTGAGGAGTAAATGCGAATGAATTGTTAAAAGCGGCTCAGGAGATTAAACCCTCTAAGCCAGTTAAGCATTCTCATCCTCTAACATGCACATCCAGTGACAGCACACTAGAGGGCACTCTTCAGCTAGTTTGAACTGTAATAGACACCAAACCAAGGATTCACTGTGCATCACAGAACAAATTAACAAAAGACCGACCTTATGTTTCTACCAAATGTGAAATCTAAGCAGAGAATTGCCTGAAAATGTGCAGAGGCTGCAGAAGTTGGTTTTTTTTAGTTCAGAGGACGAGGACCATAGGAGGAAATTTAACTTTAAGCATCAGTATTCTCCCACTACTTTAAAGCAGATGTGTACTTTGGTGGTTGGCGTCAAACTGTGGAATTCTCCACAGATGAGTCAGAGGGTTGCATGGATATTTTTCAGTTCAAGAAAATGTATAAAGACAATTATTCGACTATAAGAAGCTGTCAGGTAATCTGTCTCTTTTGTTGATGGTAAATTATTGTGTTTTTTTGTTTTGTGTGTGTTTATTTTTTTCTCATGTTACGCAAGTATTGGTTGTTAAGTAACTGTATTTGACAGACCATCTATTTATATCTGCTTATTTATGAGAAAGGGGCAGGCAAAAATCAGTCTTTTCTTCTCCCTGCTCCTTTTTGGTCATGGAATGTGTAAACACAATGATGTACTGATTGTGAATCGTTTCTTTATTTATTTTTTTGGAGTGGTGCATGACCACAACAAATAACAATGAAATGAAATATTAAACAAAGCACTAAGTACAACGTTACTTAAATCCCTTATTTATTTCTGTATTGTTGTAAGTGCCGGATCTTATTTGTCTCAGTCCTGAATTATTTTAATCTTGGTTTTACCATGTAAAGCACTTTGTAACTTTGTTTTGAAAAGTGCTGTATAAATAAAGTTTATTATTATTATTATTGCCTCTTTGACACAGTGCATTTACATTGTATGAAATATGTTTCTTGTATGCAGTGCGTTTAGTTTATGTGCAATGTATTTCATATGTATGCATGTGCATCTTTTTAACTTTTATGCACCAACCAGGAGTGTTGTATCCTGCACAATACAATGACAATAAAGGCTTTCTATTCTATTCTTTAGTGTATAATATATGCCATGGTTGTGTGTGTTTCACCTGGTGGATGACGTAGATTCCGTAGTTGAGCTGTTGCCGCTGCAGGAAAGGATGTAGGTAATATAGCAGGAACTTCAGGTGGTGTTCTCTGTGTCTGTGGGGAATGATGATGGCTGTTCGGTGCCTCGCCTCACAGTCAGGCGGCCTGTAGCGCCCGCCGCGCACCACCAGTGGATTTTTCCTCTGAACCTCTGCTAGAGTGAGCCCTGATGGAAAGCTGACGTGGATCGGCCCACCTGTGAGCAGAAAATGGTCCGCTGTCATTCCCAGTAGGAAACAAGATACGTTTAATGGAGTGAAGGCAAATAATCTGGTTAGAGTCGGAGAGCCTGTGATTTGAATGTGACATTTAAAATGACCTGACGTGCTGAAGTCAACTTATTCCTGGAAAGAACAATCCTGGTGCAGGCACAGAGCTGTGTTTGTAAATGTATCAATATAGGTTCGGACATTTGTTCTTTATTAGATTTTAAGTAACACAGTACATTTGAGTACGCAAAACGGAAAATTAGTTCTGCATATGCCTCTTGCTCATCACACTGGAAATGCCCACAGACAAGAAACCAGTTTTCCATCTAAGAATTAAACATAAGTTATACACAAGGTCCAAAATGTACTTTTGTGTCCACCGGCCAAATGGCTAGTGTTCAAAATCTACCAGCCACTCAATAGATTACCATTGTTTTTTGGCTAGGAAGTGAAGCAAATCTACTATCCACTTGCATATGTTACCAGCCATTGGCTAGTAAATAGTGCTAATTTTGGACCCTGCTTAACCACCGTTTCACACTAACAACTTTTAGCCCTGGGTTTAGCTGATTTTCAGGGATAACCTCACAAACTCGGGCCTGCTCCGGAGCAGGGCCAGCAAACCCTCAGTGAAAGTCAAGCTTGTGCACGTGTGAAAACTTTCTCAGCCTCAGGCTGAAAAGCCCTCTAGATAGGCTAGTTGTTGTCTACCTATTATCTAGCTAACCTCACATAATGAGTATAACGCTAAAGAGATTCATTAATTAAGCGATTGACATAAAATAAATCAGCAATTATTTGAATTGTCAAATAATTTTTGCTGTTCTACTGTAGCTTCTCAAATGCGAGTACTCCATGCTTTTCTCAGTCACTCAATGTTTCTTCATGGTTAAATGTAGAATGCAATTAATATGTTTAATGATCATACCGGCCAAATTATGAAAGAATGATGGAAAACCAGTCGGGACTATATGGCCTAGAATGATTTATTATCATATCATTTTTTCCCCAGTACTTCCCAGCAGTATATAACAATCATTCCTAATGATATAACATTAATTAAATGAATGTGATCTGGACATGGATAAGCTGCAGAAAGTGGAGAGATGGATTAACTAATTAAAAAGAAATATTTAATTTCAGTTTATTTAAGTTTTTGCTGAAATCGACACATGCCTACGATGAAGCTAGCGGTAGCAACAGTGTTTGCTACAGGTTTGATGGTGCTGCACAAATGAATTAAACAGCCTCCTGCACACACAATCTACTGTCGAGACAATTCCACTTTTAGTTCATAGGTGTCCACAATCGGATACAAAAACATTTTATATTGATATTACTGACATCACTGCCTACTGCAGGCAAGAGAAAATATTCATGACTTTAGTCAATTAAATGTAGTGCCGTCAGCTCAATAACATTGAAAATGTTCATGTTTGGACAAACAAGTAATCAGAGGATGTCAGCTTGGGGTCTTAAAATTGTTCACAATGCAATGACATTTTCTAGAATGTATTATTATTATTATTATTATTATTATTATTATCATATAAATAACTGTTAGTTGCGGCTCGAGTTGAGTTTTGTCAACACAGACCAAGCAACCTGTTACATGATTTTCATATGACGTAAAAATTCGAACATGCATTCCCCCAAAGAATTGGCTGTGATATCTGAACCGAACCTGTTTGCACTGTTACCCATCACCTCTGCCTGACATGATATTCAGTAATATCTCAATGACCTTTATCCATTATTTCTTTTCTAGGAAGGTGGTCAAAGCCTTCTGGTTCAGTTATCAGCATGTAGTTTCAAATTACTGGCAGTAATGTGGGAACAAAAGGGCAGAGGGCAGAGCCTGCAAAACAGAAAACTAAGCCTGCTTTAACAGCGCATCCTCGTCATTCTGAATAAACATTACACAGATTGTCTAGGTAATGTGTAACAAATCACAAATAGAGATAACACTATCCACTTACAGCCTTTAATTCCCCCCAAGCTTTCAACCGTGTCTCACGGTCTTCATCAGTGGATGGAGTTTGCTCAGTTGTCATTGAGCAAACGGACATGCGTGAGGTTGAAAGCTCAGGAGGCTGCTAAGAAGTTATTTTCTTTTTTAACTTTACATTTAAAGTCTCTGAAAGTCTTTATTTACTCACTAAAAAGTTTCCACATGGAAACAGTGGCTCAGGCGGTAAAGAGCAGTCTAAACAGTTAACACTGATTATGTGGAGTAAGCTTTAACTATGATTGCACATTGTTCTGTGAAAATGATGCAAGACAAATTATTAAAAAAACACTTCCTGTTTTGACTGACCTACCTAAAAACCTAAAAACCATCTGACAGATGATTCAAATCACAGAATTTAAAAAAGGGACATCACAATCTTGACTGAGAATTGTGGCCACAATATTTACCATTTGATGTGTGCATCTACTTGCTTGTAATTACTCTTAATGATTTCCCCCACATTTATGTACAGTATGCCTGAGTCAGCGTCTGTTATGTTGTGTGTGGATCCCCAGTATGTTTGCCAGGGTTTTTATTTACCTTGCCTCTTTTTGTTATAAATATACGCACTTAGCCCCAGGCTAAAGGAGCTAAGAAAGCTTTCATACTAGCACAATACAAAATGGGCTAACCCCGACTTTAGCCTCAGGCTTGTTCTGGAGCAGCGGGGTTATCACATGAAAATCGAATAAAGCTGGGGCTAAAAGTTGCAGGGGTAAGTAAACAACAGACAAATCTATAATGTCAACATTAGGTACGTCTTGCAACAGACATTTAACCCAGGGCGAGTAGAAGTGCGGTGTGAATCGCATAGCCCTGGGTTTAGGTTAACCATGGGTTAACAATGTGTGTGTGAAAAGTTATCCCAGGTTCGATCGACTCCCTGGGCTAAGAGCAGTGTGAAAAGCCCTCAACAACTAAGTCTGAAAAGTCCCGCTACTTTTTAGCCGGCGCCATTTTAGTAAGAACAGCCTTTTTAAAGTTGTAGAGGGGGCCGGGCCTGTAGCCATGATTGTCGAGGAGTGGGCATGTATGTGCGGCATAACAGCTGAGCGGTCACAAGCTCATACAGAAGATCTGCGCCGGTGTTACAGTCATACACCTCCCCTTGCTAAACCGGTTTCAGTTAAACTGTCCACTTCCTGCTGTCTGGTATCATATTCAGTAATACCTCAACCTTTTAAAATTATTTTGTCGAAGAATTAATTAATTAATTAATTAATTAATTAATTAATTAAGGGTCATGCTGGGCCTTTGGCTCAGGATGTAGTTCAAAATTACTGACAAAGCCTTCCTAATACTAAAACAAGGGGTATGAGTACTCAAATATTTAGTGCTTTAGTGTTATATTCATACTTCATTCAGAGCAAATTTTAGAGATGTGTTTTCACTTTGGCATTACTTCCATCAAAATTAAAAAGTTTTAGTTTGTTCAAGTTGCCCAACCTGAATACACCTCTGTAGCTTTTCTTTGTGATTTTTAGATGCATAGGATCGATGTAGACAAATTAGATTTCAAACAGGTTCCATAAAAAATGCACTTGAAGCAGAAACAAGTGGCCCCCGAGTGGTGACTCTCTACAACAGCAGATGAACAACAACACACTACTATTGAAGTGGAGAAGTTATATTAGAATTAGATTCATGATCCATTGAAATTTACTTTTCAATTATGACATAATGTTGGTTGACAGAGGGGACATTTATATGCAGAGCCATCAGCTACTATCAGTAACTCATGGACAAGATTTAATGAATGACAACAGTATGTTGTCAGGTAAGTTTGTATAAAAATCGATGTCGTACTTAGAGCAGAGCTGCAACGATTAGTCAACTAATTGATTAGTTGATTGCCAGAAATATAATCAACTATTCTGGTAATTGATCGTTTTTCATGCAAAAATGGCAGAACATTTTCAGCCTCTCAAATACGGAGATTTTCTGTTTTATACAATATTAAATGGATATCTTTGAGATTTGGACTGACAAAACAAGACATTTAAAGACATCACCTTGGACTTTCAGAAACTGGGATGGACATTTTCACTATTTTCTGATACTTTATAGACCAAATGAGAAAATAATCAGACAATGTAAATAATCGTCAGTTGCAGCCCAAATTTAGAGATTTACACGTGTGAAGGAGAGAGTGATCGACCTTCAGTAACTGTCTAATCAGGTACTATGGAATGACACAGAAACAGGCAAGACCACTCACCTATAAGAGGGGACTTCTTAGGGCAGTAGGGCATCTCATCTCCATGGCTATGACTTTTGGATAGGCGGGAGAGGTTGGCATATACATCCCCTCCAGCGATGCCTGCTGCTGTGTGGTTGCGGCCTGACAAACCAGTGGTGTCGGGCTTGCGGAAGATGCGGATGAAGTAGGAGACCCTCTTCTGGTACCCCTCTCGGGACAGCAGTGCCATGACCACCAGCTGGATGCCCAGGAACATGAAAAGGTAGCGCCATTTGGACTGGATACTGACCATGGCGACGGCTCTGCGTCGTCAAACGCAACAAAGGTCGGGAGAAGGCAGTGCAGAAAGTCACGTTAGTCTGGCGCAACCTGACTCTCAGTGATTTAATGCTGGGACTAGATCAGCTTTCCCCAAGCAGAAACAAAACTCAGAAAAGTGATGATTGTCAACTGTGTGGAGGCTGGTGTTGTGGCTGTTAACACCCACACACAAAGTCAAATATACTATTTACCTTCTCTAAAATGTGGCAACACACATTTAACGTGACAGTTACTGTATGTTAAGTTACATGCAATAATCTGTGGCTATATAGAGTATGAATATAGAGCAAGATGATTAAAAAAATAGACAAAAAGTAACACAAAAAGGCACTTTTGGTAGGCTGTAGTTGAAAAAGACTACCAAGGAGAGGAAAAATAGAAAAATATTCTAAACCAAGAAAAAAAAGTCTTGTCTACTTTTCTATATTTCACTGCATTCCTTGCTGCAGGCCACTATGTGGCAAATATCTCCAAAGTTCACTGTTGGTCCAATTTGTGATTGGCGTGGGGTGGTAATGCCAGTCCCACATCATGTAGTTTCACCCCCATTGAATTCCATCCGTTGCCCCGTGAAGCTCATCCTCCTCCGGTCAAATGAATGGCAGTGTCAGTGTCTCTCACTCACTCTCTCGCTCTCTCTTCCTCCCTTTGTGAGCTTTATGCTGCCTTCTGTTCTCCCTCATGTGCTCTCCTGAGGGAGGCCTCTGCAACAACAACAGCCGCCATGACAAAGGGGAGCATATGCAGCCGTATAGGCCCTATACTTTACAGAGGATTACACAGCTTCCATCGACTCACTGCCTGACTGGCTGGAGAGACAGGGGGAGTGGACCATGACCAGCGTGGGAGGAGTGGTCAGAGGGCTGTGTGTGTGTGGAGAGTCAGGCTGAGAGAAAAAAGAAATGGGGGAGGAGATGGAGGAAGAGCTTTGATTCCAATTGCTATTGTCCTATAATGATGCAATCCACAGCTCTGAGACACTTCAAGCAGCTCGCTGGGCCGACAGCCACTCGGCTCAGTGGATGGACAGGAACTGGACCGGTCACTCCAGCACGACTCTGAAAAACAAAACACAGAAGAGGAGGTTACACCGACTGATCCCCTTTGGTTCAAACTGTTGACATCAGCGATTTTGTACTTACAGCAGAATGTTTTTCCCACACAAACAATGACTGATTGTGTGCAATACGGCCCCAACAAATGGATCGTGTTTGTTTACGTGGAGACTCAACAGCACAGTTGGATAGCCTTGATTAATCAGGCCCAGCATGGGCTCCAGTGCAGATGCCTCCCCAAAGAGAGGCCTGCTGCTGCCCACGGCGGATGGCAGACGGGAAGCCATGCACCGCCGTGTGGATGAAACTTCCCCGTTCTAGAGCCAGAAAAACTCAATGGTGCTGCAGGCTGCTGCAATGTGATGTTTGCAGACCTTGCATAACCCCTAACCCTGCTCTAGTGCCGTCTGCTGCAGTGTCCAACACATCCTCAGTCGCAAATCAATTAGTGCTTGTTAAAGAAGCCAGCCTCAGACCACTAATCCTAATCCCACTGAACGCTATGAGGCTGGTGGAGACGGATAGAAAAAAAAAAGTTACTACAGCAGTTTCCAACCTCTCATCTACACATAATGCCATTACCGATTTTACAGCTTAGATTTCATTCCCAAAAGTTAAGAGTTGTTAAAGTCTGTTGGAACCAGGTCTAAAACCATATAGAACTGCAATGGCTTCCAATGCACTTGAATTTATTGTTTATTGATTATTTGGATCCCCATTAGTTGTTATCATGGTAACAGCTACTCTTCCTGTGCTCCTTAATGGCTAATGTTTAAGTCAAAGGCCTATATCATTTCTGGGGTGAAAGAAAGAAGGGTAATTTCACATGCATTTCATTTGTATTTTTTTGCTTGGCTTGTGCTTTGTAAGCCCAAAGTGCACGGCTTTAATGCCAGCTTAGTTCATTCCTACTGAATCATTAGTATGGTGTTGACATCTTCAGCCCTGAGAGCATGTCTTGCTAATTACACAGGGGAAAACAACGCATTAGTTTGCAGTAGACTGTCAGTCACACTCTACAAAAGAACAGGTACATTACACACAGCTTGTTAAGGGAGAGAGACAGGGGGAAAAGAAAAACAGAGACAGCTAAAAGAAAAAGTCGAGAAACAGACTGCCTATACTCCTTGTTATGCTGCATCATGTTTTCAACACACAAGTGGATAATTACCATAAGTAGTCTTGATAATTTGAGGGGAAAAAAACTACTTTTCCTGCTATATTTCATATTATGTTGACATCTAGTTTTTAAGGCTAGATCGGCAATGCAATGTAGTTTTATAAATTATCATATGGATAATAAATTGGACTCTAAAAAACATAGTTTGAAGCCGTTTTCACATATTAACTCCAGACAATTTCCGAACCCGATTCTCACATGTAGCACACAACAGGAGGTTGTCTGTGTCAGACGTGTTCTCACTTACTGGAAATACTACGTTTTTGTTTTAGGTGAGGGGTGGCGCCTATAGGTCGTGTGCAGGAGGCAGGACATGACGCAGATTATGCCGCGGTTACGTAGGCGGTTTGTAATTTGGTCATCAACACCAGTCTCTTGCCTCGGATGTTTGTTTTCTTCCGGTTTTGCGCCAGCCGCATGATAGAAACGGCATCAACACATCCACACGCTCACTGTGAATTCTCACACACGGGCTCAATCGGACATTTGCGTTCTCACCTACAGCTCCTCCGGGTAACGTCTAGATCATTTCAGGGTTGCAGTGCATGTGTGAAAGGGGCTTAGAAGTGGCATCACATTCCCGTGTTTCCTCAATGAAGATGGTAAGTAAACCGTGAATTTTATCATAACTGACAGGAAATGTTTAAATCTACAAACCAGGTTTCTTTTAATTGTGAAAACTATAACTGAAACACACATCACACACTGATCAACTACACAGATATGCTGATGACATCTGACAAACGCCACGTACTAAGCTGTAGTGTTTAATATGTATTCCTGCATTTTGCTTTGACAGCTGACTGCAAGGATTTTCAGTTCAAGGATAATAAAGGTTTTTCTCTGAGGGGATATGTGGATCAAAAAGGAAAGGAAAGCCTCTGCTTGCCGCTCCAGATGATTTTCATCTGCATGTTGAACTGTGAGCAGATGGGATATTGACCCCCTCTCTCACTTTGCCTGGCCCCTATAACAACCCCATAGATTATAGATATGGTCTATAAAGATCATGCCATAAAGACTTAATCCCACAGAGGGGAAATTCAACTCCAACACTCAGAGATGTGATCCACAACACAAAAAGAAGCGACCTGGAAAACGGTAATCTTTTTTTAAATAATGACTAAGACTTACTAACTGGTTCATGGTCTTTCAGGCCCACTAGATAAATATAAATGATTAAACCTCTCAAGTTTTCAAGGACAAAACATGGCTGATAAGATCAATGTGGTGTGCAAGTTTGACTAAGAAACATGCATTAGGAAAACCCCCAGGCATTAAAACTTTCTATGACACAGCCTTCTTATTCTCCCATATTCCAGCGCCACATTCATCCGTCTTTACAAAGGGGAGAAATGATGAGTCTGGTTTGCGTTAGTGCTCGGGGGCCATATTGTGCTTGAGTTGGCTTATAGTGAGAGAACTTGGCAGCAGGCACCTCCTTCGACAAAGCTCAGGCACTGATTTAACACGCATATAAAAGAGATCCAGTGACTAGATTTAGATTAAACTTTCTGTGTTAACGAAAAGGCTAAAGAGTGAACCAAAGAGAAAAGACAAAGCAAACTATGAGGAGCTGGAGGGGGAGAGGGAGAGCTGCAGTCTGGTTACACTATGTTCTTTTGACTTCATTGTCTCCCCTGCATGGATATCCCTCCTTTCTACATTTAGAATTTAAAAAGAGGTAGAGGTTTGGCATGACATAAGATACTTAAGCACACCAAACCTTTTCTGGTCTTGTTCCCAGCTCTCCTCTTATTATTTTTTTTGTTTACCTCACTGTGGAATGTGTAAAGAGTGATGGCACATAACAGCCGACAAATGAGACCTTTTCTTTTCAGCCCATGGGGCATTAATATTGCATATATATGGTATGTCCACATGGATGCTTGCACACACACGAGTGAATGCAAGAGGAGTCAAGAGGGCTAGAATGGGGGTTAGAATGAAGAGCCAACAAGAAAATAAAAGGGGATGTGAGTATAGAGTATGGGAGTTATATTTAGAACATCATCTAGGGACTAATAGCAAATGCACTGCTGTTCAAATCCTAAAGGGAAGGCATAGCACTCATGCACAGCCCTTTGACAGCCGAATCAGCCCCAGAGGGAGATAAACGAGCAGCCAAATAAAAGTCACAGTGGGGGTAACCACAGCAGAGGTTTACCTAACCAGACGTTCCCTGGCCCAGAACTGATTAGCAGCATTTATGCACAAATCATCATATTATCAACAGCAACAGTCAAGTATTACCTGTCGTTTTTTGAAAATAGTGTTTCGAGTTCGGAATAAAAGCCTTCCTGTTTGTATTCAGCTTTTTTTTTTTTAATTAAGAGAAGGAAATTATAATTTAAGAGGGTTGTGTATCTTTGAAAGGTGTAAAGTAAGAATCAATGTAAAATACAAGTGTGTTTCAATTTTGGGAGTTAAACTGTGGAATTAATTTAGGGATGAGTTGAAATTGTGTAGCTCTCTGGTGAGTTTCAAAAAAGCCTTGAAATTGAAAATAATTAAAGATTACAATGTAAAACGACTAAAATGATGAATATGTAAATTAAGTAAGGATTAAACTTTCTTTTTTTCTTTTTCTTTTTTTGTATTGCTGCATTCTGGATTACCTTGATGGATTCTAACAGGATAGGCAAAAGTAAGCCTTGGGTTTCAGCCTTCCTTTTTCGGTTGTTGATTGTGAATTTTATTGTTTGAAAAACAAATTTTTAACCAAAATAAAAATGTAATTAATTAGTTATCAGAGCTAGAAATTCCAGGTGCAGCATGGTTCCCATCAAATGAGCAGAGTACAGTCGACATGTGGCGACATTGAGCACAATGCTATTTTACGATTGAAAATTGGCTGCAACTGATTTCAAAGCAGCGTTTCTGCTCCGTGTTACTGCAAGAAAGGGAAACAAGAGCTATTATTAAGTATTGGCTATTGACTTCTAAAATCCTCAGAGTCTAGAGCCAGCGCCTATAAAGCAAAGAAAGGGCCATAATTGACGTACACTGACAAGAAAGATAGAAATGTTCAACATTTGTGCAGTGAATATATTTTACAAAGAAAGTACAAAAAAAATAGAGGATAGAAAAAGCTTGCCACAAAACCTGGACTAGACTGCCCTGTCTGGTAAGGGCCTTAACAGTTGTCAGGTCTCACTGATGTCAACCCTTTGGTGGGTCTTAACCTCATCACCCCACTGAAACACATATAAGGCTCTGCATTAGAGGATGAAGCTTTCACATCTGTCTGAGTGTGTCATCAGTTCTATATGTGCCAGCCTACTGAGGATGAGCAAGTGCTTTCCAGCCTTACATGTGTGACCTTCATGTTAAATCTGCTAAACCCCCTACTACTGTTAGTTGGGGGAAAGTCCATCAAATCCCCCTCTTGCCTTTGCAGAGATTCACTTTAAGCTTTTATTCAGGGACACAGCATAAGACCCCTGCATGCTATAAGGACCGCATCATTACAGAAACATATCCTAACTGCTTGTCCTATCGTAACTTAAGATTCAAAGTTAGGAAAACTCCTATCTTCCTATTACAGAAGCAATTCCTAAACACATGGCTGTGTCCTATCCTATCTCAGACCTCCTATCTTATCTTAAGAAATCCTAACTATAACTGTAAATAGGATTCTTCAATCGGCAATCGCCCTGTCATGTCTGTATCTTTGATTAGAATGTTCCGGTGGGATGTTCGAGATGGAAAAGCCATAATATCAGGCACTCAATGGTCACTGGCTGGCTAGCTTGCTATCATGGAGGGAAAAAAATGACAGTTGCACTGAACAAGTTGGGTAACATACCAGGCAAGTTGAGCCATGTCCTTTACACCCTGTTAGAAAGCGGTTTCAATTTTGGTACTTTTTCTTGGCTATATTGTTGTATTAGTATGCATTTATATTTTGCCCATTCAATGTATATATACACACACTGGGGATGACAAAATGTTGTAAACTAACTGGTCTCTCTTTTATGGAGAAAAATCAGTCAGAAAATTGGATTATCCAGAAAGATAATAGCCTAAGGGAAATAGGAGGAGAGCAGAGACAGCATGCAAAGAGGAGGACATAAGCAGGATAATGCGAATATGCAGGGAATATGCATAGTAATTTAATTTGAACAAAAATCTCCTATATATTAGCCTATGTGAATACAGAAAAGGCATTTAGCATGCATCTGTTGACCAAAAAGTCAATAATCCTAAAAACATATTTAAAGAATACATTAAGGTTATTTTGGTGTGAAAATGCACCATGATGAGCAATTTTATGAAAAACATTTCCAGAGCAAGGTTTCCCAAAGTAATGTTTGAATATATCATCACTGATAAAAACCAATCTGTGCCATGGGCAGCATCAGTGTATTGTTTCGGTCAGCGTGACCTCACATGATTTGAACACACCAACAGATGCCGACAGAATCATGTTTGGCAAAACTATGGTACAAAGTCTGGAATCAGCATGATATATACTCCCCCTGGAGATTTAACCTTGTCCCCAGTGTACCTTTTCAACTGTCAATATTGTGTCACACTCTCCACAACATCTACTGCAAATTGTACAAACAGACACTGAACATTGCCTGATTTGTGGTGTTGCAATATTAACTTTCCCATTAGAAATGTGCACAGAAATGGATAGTTCTAAATGGGAAATAGTTAATTCCAGAAAACTTACTACAGTGTATTTAATCAATTGTGTCTTCTTTCACTCAGCCATGAAACATTTAGTAATCATTCATTGGGAATTATTGCATTATGTTATCATTTCCTCATTCTTTAAAAATGAGATACGGCTTAGGAAACCAGATCTTATCTCTAGACTACAGGGTTAAAGGGATACTTCTGATTTTTAAGTGGGGTTTTATGTATGTAATCCATGTATTACCTACAGTAGATGTCGGTCTGGATTCCCCCAATTTGGAGAAGCAGACAGGAGGACAGATATGGCATTGAAGCTAAGCAATGCACTGCTGTGAATGGGGGCAGCAGTTCAGACACCTAAAAAAAGGCCCACCTAAAAGTTGGCTATGTGCTATATTTAGAATATTTTAGACCAACAAACCCCATGTTCTGCATCTGCAAGGTAAAATTACTGTTTTTGTCAATGGAGTCTGGTGACTTTGACGAGAGCATAGATAATGGCTTCAGTTTCCCCCCCTGTCAACTTAAACAGGGCTGTCTGACTGCAAGATAAAGCAGTGAAAATATTCTTAATACGGTTTACACTTAAACTGATAGATTTTTTTTAGGTGGCTAAAATATGTTTAGCTGCTGCCCCCATCCACAGCAGTACATTGCTTAGCTTCTGTGCTGGGACTCCTGTCTGCTTCTCCAAACTGGGGTGTGCCAACCGCCATCTACTGTAGGTAACACTGAATATGGATAAGTAGCTACTTCATAAAACACTAAAAAATCTGAACTAGCCCTTTAAATTCCTTATGATGGACTCTAAAGGAGCACTGATTAGACTCCCATTTTGGGGCTACTTTTAGAGAAACAGCTATACAAGGCAAGGACGTTTGCTGTGACCGCTGGAAACTGGTCGATGCCATTCCTCAAAACTCATATTGAGGATCTGTGAGTGTAAGTTAATTAACAGGAGTGTTTCAACTGGTTTAGGGACTGGTGTTTAATACTGCACATAGGAGTTAAACTGATCTGGACAGATGTGGTCAGCAGACTGCAAACAGCTCTTACACAACATCATTTTTTCTTTCCTAGGCTGCCAAGACATCAGGGAAATATTCTTTACACAAACCACACGACAGACTCGAGGTAAAAAATGCTATTCAGATTCTGTATATGCAAGTAGGCCTTTTCTCTCAAGCACCAACCAAGCAAGGCCAGGCAATGAAATAATGTGCAAACATGCCCTGAGAAAAGAGGTGTCTGCATAACAACGCGTGCCAGCGTCCTAGTCATGGCAACCCATCCTGAGCTCTGGCCATTCATCGCGGGTGCAGCTGGTACATGTCTCTATGGCTGTTCCCCCGAGTCTGACTCTGCTGGGACAGACTGCTGAGGAGGGGGGGGGGGCACATCATCCTCCTCCTTCCTCCTACGTTTTCCCCTCATCTTTCTACCTTTGGTTGCTGATGCTGTTTCCACAGTGTAGTCTTCACCTCCTGCTAAAACCAACCCACCAGGGACAGCCACTTATCCAATCGCAGTAACTTGCAGTGGGTTGCAAACTTAGCAATGGCAACCATGGAGATGAGGAAACCCCCATGTGGCCAGAAAACCCACAACAAAACTGGAGCAACAAGTTCCACGAGAAAGAACAGTTGACACCACAGATTAGCCTGTTTAAACAAAATACAACTGCATACTGAGATCGGCCAGGCCTAAAGAGATACAGTTATTCCATGCGGATATCTAATGCAGAAAGATAACCAAGAACAAAAGATATGTTCAAAATCAAATCAAGAGTCGGATGGCTTACATCAACAACTCAAGTTGGAGAAAAAAAGATATTATTTGACAGAGCTGCAATTTAAGCTTGAGATCAGATTGACAAAATCAAATATATTTTGGCCCAATCTCAGTTGGAGTAGGTGCTATGGTCTGTCAGGAAAAGACAGCATTTCTCTGTGACATATAGGCTACATATCAAATGGAATAGTTTAGATAGTAATTTTAAGGTACAATTTTGTGGTAATTGATGATTAGAAAAACATCTGTAGCAATATGCAAGATGATAATTGAAAAATATGACGAAAAAACGTTGTTGAGATTACACAACAGGATTACATCATCACAACCAACCTCAATATCACAATAACTTGCAATAACTGCCAGTGTCTTTTAAATTCTCTGCCAGTAATTAAGTAAGAGAAACAGGAAAAGTACAGATGCCAGAAGAGGAGACTGTTAGGGCTGTCCTCGACTAAAGAAATCCTTAGTTCATTAAAGTCATACGATTTTGTCGACTAATCGATTAGTTGGTTTAATCGACAGATCTGTAAAACTGAGATTCTCCACAAAGAATCATGCAAAAGCACCACTTTAAATTGTGTGTTTACCAGAGAAATGCTCAGGAGTTTCTTGGAAATAAGTTATTCAGCATAAAAAAATGACTAATCGACTAAAGAAATATTAGTCGACTAAGACCAAAATGATCGATTAGTCGACTAAGTGAGGGCAGCCCTAGAGATTGTACATAGTTAAATGTACATACAGCTAATTATTGGTCCATCTTCTTGAGGAAAATTAAGGGCTTTCCACACTAGCCCTGGGCTAAGAGTTGACCCTGGGATATCTTAGCCCCTTTTCTCTCTCTCTCTCACACACACACACACACACAGTTAACCTAAGCCCAGGGCTATACAATTCACACTACACTTGTAATAGCCCTGGGCTTAAATGGAACATGTAACTACTGTTAACATTCTAGAAATGCACTGTTTACTTTGCCCCGTTGCCATCAAGCCCTAGGCTAAAGTCGGTTAGTCCTTCTTTCTGTCTTCTGCATTGGTCCTCTCATGACTCAGTCAATCTGACAGTTCAGAGGGGGAGGGGGCCGCCATGCAGAGCCTTTTGTTCTGCTGAGAAGGTTGTACATGGAAATATAGAGAAAGAATGGCTATGAAACGCCTTTCAACTGGAAGTCAAGCGACTTATGCGAGAAAGTAGCACGAAATTGCGCAACCAATGAGTATTTTCAACACGCCCTGATCGTCACCAGCTTTAGCCAACTCACGACGAGTAGTTAGCTATTAATAAACCGACTTGTTTGCCAATTCCAGTTGTCATTAAAGTTATTACACAACTTTTGGTTGTGTCGTCATCGTGCTTGTAGCAGTGACACGGCTAACTTGAGAGGCAAACCAACTTTCAAGATGTTAGCTAAAGAAAGCTAAAAGTTGTGCACACGTGTAAGTTAACATAAACTGAGCTGACATTAACTAACATTAGCTTTGACAATGTTGGCTGTGTGTAGCCACTCGATTAGCCAACTAATAACGTAAACTGTGAAATAAAAACCAGAGAAAACGTGGGTCTTCTATTGTTTCTGCCACCGACGTGTAGACCGTAAATTAGCTAAGCGTTTTGTAACGTTAAGTTACTGTTATGGGTCTTTACTTTTTAAGTTCAATCTTTCATCTGTTGTGTGACTGACGTGAACATGTTTGCCCAAAGCTAATCAACCACACTTTTAAAAACGCATAATCCTGTAAACTCAGTCGAGGAAATTGTTCTTACCTAAACTCCAACTATGACTGATCCTCGCCAGCTGTGTCGGGGAAGCCGAGCCAACCCGAGCCGAGCTAACCGCTGCGGGTTAAACTGACGTTAGTTAGCTGGCTAGCTAGCTAACATAGCAGCCACACACACGGCGCTGTTCTCGGTTTCTTTTAACGGTGTATTTAACACTTGTATTCTTACCAGGCGGGCTGCCGTTATCCCTTGGCTGGTTAAGGAGGTGTTTAGCCGTCGATATCCCCGACAGTACCCTCCCTCCTCCGTATTCCCGATATGTTTTGAAGTTGATGCTGTGAGGTCGCTGCGATGTGCGGTAGTCCTCCAAGACACGAATGAGCAGTCAGTGTCGCACAGCCGTCTCACCCTCCCCTTCACTCGAAACCCCAAACTACATTATGTACCTATAAAAAAAGCCCCACTTTCGCTTTCTTTACGCGAGAAAATGATTAACAAGGTGTTATACGTTGTGGTAGTAGTAGCAGTAGTAGTAGTTCAAATAGTGGCAGTGGTTCTACTTTGCAGTATAACTAATAAGCAATATTAGGCCAAGGTTCATTTGCAAAAATATAGATATCTCCGTTTTTTTTTTTTTTTCCTAAACCGTGTGTGTGTGTGTGTGTAACCCAGGGACTATTAATTAAACTGATCTTGGGTTGTTTTGATAAGACAAGCTGTCTGTTTTTTATTTATCAAAACAATCATGTTTTTTTTATTATTATTGTGCACTGAAGGGATTGTCAATCAGTCTGGTACAGATAGCTACAGATAACTGTATTGTCCGTTAGATTTGCATAAAATGGAACTTTGTCAATCTGGTGTTGGTTTATTCAATTTAACTTGATGATTGTTTGAATAACACCACATGTTCTAGAGCACACACCAAAAAATAAAACAAAACAAAAAAATCTGCATTGCATTTCAACGTTAAAGTATGTAATAATCATTTTCTTTTTAACAACAATAATATACTTTTGATGAATTATTATTACATTTACTCAAGTACTTACTTATGAAGCCTACTTATACTTTGAGTATTTTACATTTCTGCTACTTTAAACTTCTACTCCACCACATTTATTTAATACTTGTTAAGTTACTTTGCAGATTCAGATTAATGATACATCATAATCAACAAATACATTATGATGTAATGACATTAAGATAAAACTTTATTGGTCCCTGGGAGGGGGAAATTCACAAACTATCCAAGTAATTTAAAATTAACACAAGTTTACACATTAAAGCATTAATAATGATAATCCAATAATATATGCTAAATTATATTATTCTGCATAATGAGTACTTTTCATCAGTACTTTTCAATTTGAATGCACAACTTTTTAGTATTTCTACACTGTGGTATTGCTCCTTTTAAAAAGACGTGTAATTCTCTCATCATAATCATGTACTTGTTTTATTTCAAAAGCCAATGCCAGTTCTGATTAATAACAGTCAAATAGAAATGCTGTGAAAATATTAATAAATACATCATCACATTACTCTGTGGCTGCCAGTACACTGAATATGACTTTGTCTGTTTTTGATGGGACAGAGTTAGAAACATGGCTGTCCAACCTCGTCTCTATCAGTTATTTCATCGCAGCCCCTCGGCAGCTCAGACCAGCATGAATAATTTGGTGTCAGTCTTGTGGTGGAGACTCTTCCCTGGACAGGACTTTGGACAAAACCACAGGCTGGATCAAATCTTTGCCCGGATGTATCACTGCCCAGAACTGGCAACCCTGCAACTCTGTCCCTACTATTTTGACCTGGTCACTTACGGCCTTCCTACCAGAGACCAAGGGAGACTCACGTGGGTACCCCAAACTTTCATAGACCCGACTTTGTAGTTTGGGCTGTAACAATAGGTTACCTTGACCTTTCTGATCACAATAATAATTTTTTAACTTGTATGTATTAAAGCCAGCAGTGGAATGTAACAAAGCACATTTACTCAAGTACTGTTCTTAAGTACAAATTTGAGGTACTTGTTCTTTACTTGAGTATTTTCCTTCCCTGCCACTTTATACTTCTACTCCACTACAATTCAGAGGGACATATTGTACTTTTTACTCCACTACATTTATTTGACAGCTTTAGTTACTAGTTACCTTTAGAGCTGCAATTATTAGTCGATCGACAGAAAAAGAATCGCCAACTAATTTGATAATCATTTAAAGTTTAAAGTTTTCATGCAAAAAATGTCAGAAAAATGCTGTTTTCAGACTCTCAAATATAGAGATTTCCTGATTTTCTCTGTTTTCTATCATATTAAACTGAATATATTTGGATTTTGGACAAAACAAGACATTTAAAGACACCACCTTGAACTTTGAGAAATTGAGAATGGACATTTTTCACTTTTTAACAATAATATTTGACATTTTATAGACCAAATTAATTGATGAATTGAGAAAATACTCTGCAGATGAATTGATAATGAAAATAATTGTTAATTGCAGCCCTAGTTACTTTACTAATTAATATTGTTGCATACAAAACATATGAAGAAAATATTGTACAACATATCTGTTTTGATGTAGATTAAATTACCCAACGGTATATTTAAGTACATGCTAAAACATTTCATTATTCCAGCTTTACAAATGTGAAGATTTGCTGCTTTTTCTTTTGATTATTTTTCTAATTTTTTCTGCATTCAGTAGTTTTAAGACTTAAAAGTACATTTTCCTGGTTGTACTTACATACTTTTACTAAAGTACCATTTAGCCAGTTAGCTGGTAGCTGCCTCGAAACACATATTTTCATGACAAGATCCATCTGAATTATTAGTTCTGGTATGAAGCTGCAGGCAGAAACTCGCCTTCAGTCCTCCATGTATTTGTAGGGTACTACAGTATATTTGTCACATGAATCTCTCCATTTTCTCTTCTGAAACTATGTCAGTGAAAGTTTAACCATTTATTATCTGCCTCTCTCATAAAAAAGGCATCACGCTGCGCCCTTTTGTAACATAAAATTCTCATCGTTAAAAAGGGGATTAAAAAAAAACCTGCAGTTTATTTGTGTCCACTTACGTCTGAGCTGGTCAGGAAGAGCTCCACAGCTTTGTTTTTGCTGAGTATGCTGTGTGCAGCAATCTGCCGGAGGAAGGTTTCCAGTGCTTTACAGTACGGCTGCCACTCTCCTAAACCGAGGAAACCTGCAGGAAAACCATCAACATTTAGATCACCATCATCAACACTTCATAGCACACTCAACACTGTGTAACAGAACAGACACAGAATATAGTCGGTTAATTTTACTTTTAAAGGAGGTGGTCTCAGATGTACTCACCAAGCTGTTTCATAACCTTGACAGATGGATTCACCTGAGCCTTTGCAGGAAGAGGAGGAAACTTGAAGAAAAACAGAGTATAATTTTATTATTCCATATTATTTGTCAAAACAAGATTTCTTCTGTTGTTTTTTTCCCCCCAAAAACAACACTTTTGTTTTCATCAGGCGCTTTGATTGGGAGAGGAACATCAATAAGGTTAATGTTGTTTGAAATGCACAGTGTTTATGCACACATTATGCCCTGGATCAGATATTACACAGCATGGGCTTGCTTGTGTAATGCATGACAAACACAATCCCTAGGAAGTAGAATACTGTTGCATTTTCTCTCATTTCTCTCTGTCTGTCTCTCTCTCTTTTTCTCTCTCTCTCTCCATCCAATCACACTACAAAGCTTCTGCTTAATTTTCTACAGTACTGGGGCCAGCTGTCAGAATGGCAGCTTCCTGATTACAAAGAAAAGAGGGATGTAAAAAAAAAAAAATGGAAAGGAGGAAGCATTTTAAAAGAAACAAATTGCTCTCCATAACTTGGCTGGCAGTGTGTGAAGTACACATTGTGGTTTGTGATTTTCAGTTACAGAAGCACATCATTTCATGTTATCACTTGTAGCTATCACTTAGCAGTTAGTAAAAAAAAATAAAAAAAACACTTCCAAAGAGGAAGTTTTCAACAGTTCCACAAAATCCACATATTGCTTCACTAAACTTCTTGTTAATGTCAGAAAAAAATGTGCATACGTTTACAAGTCAAGTAAGGGATTGTGCACAGATGAAATAAAAGTACTGACTATGACTCCCTGTATCCCGGGCACATCCTCCTGAGAGAATAGGTGCTGCTGCAGCCATTCAAAATCATCACAGGTCCGGTCCACATGGTACTCGCCCGTCCCAGACATCTGACAGACAAGAGAGAGACAACATGTCATCCCAGCAGTTTTTGCAATGCCATAATCCAAAACAAATCACCTGGTTCCATAAATTAATCTAGATCTAATGTTAATAGCTAATAGCTTGCAGCAAATAACAAGTAAATTAAGTGTTTCACCTTTTGAGATACAATTAGGAAGGTAAGCGTGTCCCCGTCTTTCAACACCTCTGTAACCTTGATGTTATGACTGTGGACACTCAGTAGAGTAGATGTCACTTCTTTTACTTCTTCCTGTAATAAAAAAATGTTAGCAATTTTATCAACACAACAGCTGGGAGTAAATTCAACATTAGCTAAATTTAAAAGGGAATTTAAAAGATCACTTAGCCCACACTGCATATTTGGATGTCTCCATGGAGTAAAAGTCACATGACACTCAAGAGCTTGTCAAAAAAGAACATTTTGAGGCATACTCACCATCATTGTGAAGCTCGCGAGTTAATGTCCCGTCTTTTATCTGCTTTGTAGAATGCTTAAATCTCTGTTTATCTCGATAAAAGTGCATAAAGCTGCAAAGATCGTTTGTCTTGTGTTGTAGTGCGCTCACGCTCCGACTGCTGAGAAGGCACAGGATATCCTCTGGGTCAAAGTGCACACTGGTCCTGTGAGAAATGAGAGTAAAACAGTGCCAGATCTAAAGTGCTGGCTCAGGGAAAAAGATGAGTAAATGGTGTGTTAGTCAGTAACTCAGTACCTTCGACACGCCCACACAGGAAAAGTGGCATAACGGTCCGATCAGTTGCCCCAGCTGTCAACCTCACAAACCTGTAAACAACCACTGAATTTACAAGTTCTCCCACAGAAGAGGCAGAAAACACACAGCTACCTCAGGGTCTATTTAGCTGCATTTCTACA
>JAOVVB010127844.1:0-12347 GCA_028570985.1 Heterobranchus longifilis | reverse complement strand
GGGTGTGTCTGTGTGTGTGTGTGTGTGTGTGTGTGTGTGTGTGTGTGTGTGTGTGTGTGTGTGTGTGTGTGATATGTCAGACTCACATCAACCAGCCAGATATCGTTCACTCTGGTGTCTTTAAATCTGTCAAAAAGAAGAATGAATGACAGTTAAATAAAGTTAATTATATGCCACAAACTGTATCCTGAATGACTCACATTACATGTTAAAACATAAAGAAATATGTCACAACAGACAGAAGAACAATACTATTCAAGTTATGTGGATATGACAGAGGTTATTAGATAAGATTCAAGTAGCGCTGCAACTAACGATTATATTTGTAATGATTAATCTGTAGATCATTTTCGCGATTAATTAATTAATCTTGATCTACAAAACATTAGAAAACAGTGTGAAAGGCATCAAATGTCTTGTTTTGTCCAACCAACTTTTCCAAAACCAAAAATATAAAATTTACTATAATGTAAGACCAAGGGAAGCAGCAAATCCTCACATTTGAGAACCTGGAAACGTCAAATTTTTTTGCATTTTGGCTTGAAAAATGACTTGATTATCCAAATAGTGCTGATTCATTTTCTGGCAATCGAATAATCGATTAATTGACCATCTCTAGTACTGAGACAATGGTGCATAAAAGCAGTAAAGTGCAGAGTAATGTACATATGTCTAGTAAATATAAATAGGCTAATACATACAATAGACAGTAGGGGATATGTCCAGTATTAGCAGTTTGAACAGTATGGACAGTGTGTGTGAATGTGCCAAGGTATTATTTGTAAAAAGTTGCAGAAAAAGCCCCACAATGACAAAATGACTCACAAACACAAATACACAAGAGACAAAATCTCCACAGACGTCCCACCACAGGCATCCAATTAAAAAGCTCTGTGGAAACCTGAGATGAAATCAAGACTACCCCCAATGGTTGTTTCTGCTTTAAACAACCCTCCTTTTATTTGTAATCGTGTAGCCCTTTGGGCATGTGACAAACCCCTAAATTATGGTAACATTGCATCAGACAAAATATGCACAAGTTAGAAAAAGGCAAAGAGAGCATGGAATGAGTAAGCACTGAACTAAACTCTGATTTGCACCCACACAAAGTCTGTTGGTATACTAGGAAGTTGCATTATATGCAGCACATTATAATGTCACAGCAGCAGGAAGGTGAAATATTGAAGCAGGGGTGCATCACTTACGTGTCATCTAGATCTTCAACAAATGCAAGCACAGCTGAAGACAGGAAAGCCGCTATAACTGTAACATTAAAATAGAAAAGTACACGTTATCTTAGCTTGAAAAAGAGCTTTACAGTCTCCAGCCTCCAGCCTGAAACCTCATGACTGAAGCATCACCAGGCTAAAGCTCGTCCCAGCTAACTGAGCATCAATTTCCCTTCACAGTTTCGACAACAGGAGCTTTAAGGGTAATTTTAACAGATGCTGTGATAACGTGTGCAGTGTAGCGATAAATGTACATGAATTAAAAAGTGAACGTACCGCCACAAATCAGGGAAGCTTTCACTTCTGCCATCGCTTCGAGTGGAAACAGCAAGCAGGAAATACAGCTGCTAAAAACGAACCAGTGTGCGCATGCGCGGGGTTACGCGGACTCCCAACGGCTTTTTTATTTCTTAGGATGGCAAAGGCATGTTCCGCCTACTCGGCCTCTGATTGGCTGAGCGCTCCACCACACATGCTGGGCCTTCTCAGTCACCCACCCGCTGGTGGACTACAGCCGGCTGGTGCCGGCCCTCCACCGGGGGGAGACACTGAAAAACTTGTCATTCTGGAGCTCCAGAGCTCCCGACCGACATTTGCCCAAATCCAAACAAGGAAGGTGTCCCGTGGTCGCGTAAACATCCTCGGGCTGAAGCTCGGAGGTGGCGGAGGTGGGCGTATAGTGGGAATGGGAACGGCGGGGCGGAGGGCTGCGACGGGCGGTGTGAGTCAGACCTAACGTTACTATCAGTCAATTTGGGGCCGGGTTTCTGGAGGTTCTGGAGCTCCAAAATGACACGTCTTTTTCGGGCTTTTTCAGACTGTTTCCCCGGTCGAGGGGAGTCTGGCGAAGGGGAGTTTTACACGAGCATGGGGGAACTTTCCTGGGGTTGATTTGGGTGAATTTTGGGCCGGGTTTCTGGAGGTTCTGGAGCTCGAAAATGACACGTTTTTCCAGGCTTTTTTCCGGGCTTTTTTCAGTGTCTCCCCGGTGAAGAGAGGTTTAGGTTAAGGAAGGGGAGTTTTACCCGAGCATGGGGAAACATCCCTGGGGTTGATTTGGGCGAATTTCGGGACGGGTTTCTGGAGGTTCTGGTGCTCCAAAATGACACGTTTCCGCGGGCTTTTTTTTCTAGTGTTTCCTCGGGGGAGGAGAGGCTGAGGAAGGGGAGTTTTACCCGAGCATGGGCAAACAACCCTGGGGTGGATTTGGGCGAATTTTGGGCCGAGTTTCTGGAGGTTCTGGAGCTCCAAAATGACACGTCTTTTTCGGGCTTTTTCAGAGTGTTTCCCTGGTCGAGGGGAGCCTGACGAAGGGGAGTTTTACACCAGCATGGGGGAACTTTCCTGGGGTTGATTTGGGTGAATTTCGGGCCGGGTTTCTGGAGGTTCTGGAGCTCGAAAATGACGTTTTTCCGGGATTTTTTCAGTGTCTCCCTGGTGGAGGCTGAGGAAGGGAGTTTTACCCGAGCATGGGGAAACAACCCTGGTGTGGATTTGGGCGAATTTTGGGCCGAGTTTCTGGAGGTTCTGGTGCTCCAAAATGACACGTTTCCCCGGGCTTTTTTCCCCAGTGATTCCTCGGTGGAGGAAAGGCTGAGGAAGGGGAGTTTTACCCAAGCATGGGGAAACTTTCCTGGGGTTGATTTGGGCGAATTTCGGGCCGGATTTCTGGAGGTTCTGGAGCTTGACACGTTTTTCCGGGCTTTTTTCAGTGTCTCCCTGGTGGAGAGAGGGGGGGCTGAGGGAGGGGAGTTTTCTGGAGGTTCTGGAGCTTTGTTGGGGTTTTTTCCCCCAAAACATTCCAACTTTTTTCTTTAAAAAATATATGTGAATTTTTCTCTTATCATTACTCCTTTTTTTCTCAAATCATTACGTCTTTTTCTCTAAACATTATGACTTTTTCCTCATAAAATGGTGGCTTTTTCTTGAAATTAAAAAAAAATAATTTTCTTTCTTTCTTTTATTGCTTCACAGAGATTTACATATCTTTAAGACTCCAAACTAGTCTTGGCATCTTAAAGACATGTATGTAAATCTATGTGATGCAATAATAATAATAATAATAATAATAATAAGAAACAAATATTTGTATTGCATCACTGATAGGACACTGTAGTAAACTGCAGTGGATTTGTGAGGCTATTCACAGTTTCCCGATAATGGAAATAAAAATTCACCACCATCAATTTATTGAGTGTTTTTTTTTAATTTTATTGCAATCCACGATTAAATTGATTACTATCACACCCCTATAGTCAAGTGTTGATTCTGTAGGACAGAAAGCTGCAAGGCACCAACGGCTGCAGCTGCAACTGCTGCATATTAAAAAATAAAAATAAAAAATAAGATTATTTTTTATAACTGGGGCATAGTTTGACTTTTTCAATTATATCAGTGCATTGTGTTTGAAACATCATAAAAATTAATTAAATGCGTATTTTCCATTATTATTATTATTATTATTATTATTATTATTATGTAATCATATATATTTATCAGACAATAAGCTAAAATAGGCTAAAATGATAATAATGTGACTGCCGATATTCACCACAGGGTGGCGCTCTAAGATAATTAAAACGGGCAACAGGCCAAATTCACTGCCTGTATCCTTCACTCACTGTAGGGAAATGTAGTAATACTGCAATATACTGATTCTCCATTACAAGTAGTCCTGCATTCAAAATGATACTGAAGTATTATCAGCAAAAATCTATTTTATTGCCATACCTTGACACTGTCACTTTACCTTTTAGAATTTTACTTTGCATGAACATTGTTGGAGCGAGTCTGAGATCAAAATGTGTCATTGCCAAATACTACTTCTCTGTAATTATTATGCATACTGACAAAAAATAACTCAAACTTGAGTTATTAAAGTAGTATTATTATGGCCAGATTAACTGCTTATTGCATCGGTGATAATCAAATATATAAGATAAAAGACTCATCTGTAAATATAAAAAGCTGTCAGATAAATGTGGTGGAATAAGAAGCCTAGAATATTTCCCTCTGAAATGTAAGAAGAAGTAGTGTATAGGCATAAAATGCTAATACTCAAGTAAAGTACAGGTACCTTGAAATGTAATGGAGCACTAAATGTATTTCCAGCATGATTTTCACACAAAACACATCACATAACCATTTCTTTTATTGGAAACATATTTCTTTTGAGAAGCTTTGAGAATAATAATTTGTATCTAATACTGTCTGAATAGCTTTAAAGTTATCAAACATGTTACTGCATAAACTTAATTTATAAAAGGTTATAATTCATAGTATCTTCATTCAATCCTTTTGACATATTTACACACAAAAAGATCTCACATCATACATGAGCATATAAAAAATGAAATTACAAGGCATAGAATGGTTAGCTTCACAGAATGTGGCTGGAGTTTACAAAATAAATACAATATTTTGCGTAATATTATTTTATATACATTATTTTATATCCTTTTTTCATATTATCTGTCACACTGTCCTCTGAATCCTCACAACCCCTGGCTGGCATGATGGGCATATATTGATATGTTTTATAAATCAGCTGAGTACCATTTTAGTCATAACATCACAGAGACTGGGAGAATATTTATAATGAATTACCCCAGCCTGAAAAGGGTCTTAAGATAGACAGAGGTCTTAATAGATAATTGATCTTTAAATATTAACTCATACAGCATTCGATAAACATCAACAAGTTTCTTTGAAAGAGAGAAAATTTGACCTTAGTAGGAAAATCTAAAGGTCCCATATTGTAAAAGTGAAATTTCCATGTATTTTTTTTAATTTTTAATTATAAAGCAGGTCTAGGTGCTATATACATACTGTGAAAGTATCAAAATGCTCAATCCATGGAGAAATGCACACAGCCTGTATTCAGAAACAACTATATAGTTAGAAAGTGCCGCTACAGTGCCATTACAGTCATTCCCCGGCCAGAAACACTGACCAATCAGAGCAGACTGGGCTTTTTCGGGAGGGGGTTTAAAGAAACAAACGGAGCATTTCAGACGGAGGGTGAATACAGGTATATTCAGACAGACAGTACGAGAAAAATAAAGTATTTTTTAACATTAAAGCATGTAAACATGTTCTAGTAGAAACCCAAAATACAAGTATGGATCTGAAAATGAGCATAATATGGGACCTTTAAATCAGAGGTTCCAGTTTTCCCTCTATTAAATCATATTAATCATTATCATTATGGATGCTGGGACTTTTTCAACAGAAACTTTTATGTCCAAAGAAAATCCTCCAATTCACAATGTCATTCTTGAAGAAAAGAGAAAAACAAAAAAGAAGCATGAAATAGTTTTGCACCGTGAGAAAGAGTTGTACTTTCTCATGGGGTGAATGGTGGTCATGACTGTGTTACTAAATAGACTCATGTGGAGGATCGTCTTGTTGAAGCCCCGTGTGCCAACTCTGTGAGGGCTGAATGCCTTTTGTATTTGGAGGGGCAGGAAAGTGGACACAAGCTGTTAGCCTACATTGTAAGGCCACAATGACTTCTGCATTTACAAAACTGTCAAAACAACTGATACAGATGGACTTCCTCAGAGTTAACCCAACACAAATATACACTTTCTGCCTTTCACTTGCTTTCAAAACGTATGTAATTCTCCGCTGAATTTCATAAAAAAGCACAACAAGAAGTGAAAGTAACCCAGAAAACATATAAAAGGCATGAATTCTAATCACATGTTTGATTATTTCACGCAACTTTTTCTATAGAAAGCTTTAGTACAGCAAGGTTGTTTGTCTTCTTAAGATAAAGAGAGGACTTGTTCCCCCATCGCAGGCCGAGCTGCAGACTCCCACACTCAGTGAGACTGCAGTCAGCTGTCTGACTGGACCCACGCACGTCATCTTACAGAAAACGGCTCAGATATATGACCTCAGTTGACCCATAAAACAAAGCTTCCTTTGCCCTATTTTATCTCATCACATGGCGACAACAGCAGTGAGATGATTCAGTTATCCACATAATGGAAACACCCTCCGCTCTGCAAATTATTTGTTTATAAACATAAAATAAGCAACATTACAAGCTACATTACAAACACATATTACATTGTAATTTATTATTCAGACAAAACTCAAAAAAAAAAAAAATTCTCACAGACATCCAAAAAGGCACCATTAAGTTCTCACTTTGGAAAGTTGTAACAAAATGATAATGACACTTCATATTTCTTTTATATTCTTCACTTTTACAGTAATCCAACAACCACGTCAAACAGACATATACAGCAGGGCTGGGCAATATATATATAACATGATATGAGACTCGGCATGGTCTTAGATTTAGGATATGGTAATAAGTGTTGTCTTCTGGTTTTAAAGGCTGCATTACAGTAAAGTGATTTAATGTAATTAAAGTAAAATTAAAGTAATTGTATTAACTTCCCAGGCTGTTCTTGCTGTTCTCTTATTTGCCTTTACCCATGTAGTCATTATATCCACATTGCTGATTATTTATCAAAAATCTCATTGTGTAAATATTTTGTGACAGCACTAATAACCAACTCTGCAATATCATCACAATATTGATATTGGTATTTGGTCAATAATACTGTGATATTTGATTTTCACCCAGCCCTACAGTATATTGTATGTTTCAGGTCTATTAGCATAAAAGCTTCATTATTCTCACTCAATTTACTATCAAGTTTTTGTTTTATGCTAAAACAGAGAGACTTTGGACAAAATCTGCCCCTATGACTTCTCTTCTTTTATTTTTAGTGTTTGCTAAGCTTAACATGTTTGTATCTCTGCAGTCCATTTTCACTCGGATCTCAGAGGACTCCCAGGCCAAAGAACGGACTGCATATCAGCAACAAAACAGGAATCATCTCATGAGTTTCAAGCTGGCATTTTACAAACAAAAAAATCCTAAATGCTGGTGAAAATTGCACCATAAACAAATACACACAAAGCTTCATGACAGCTTTCTGTATTCCCACAGGAATAAAACACCAACGTTTTAACACTGTTACTGCTAAATGAGAAGACAGAAAGCTTGCAGATGTGTCACATATCTCCTGGCAAACCAGGCCGATTCCATCATGGAGGTCCACTGGAGAATAAACATGAAAGATAAAAGAACCGAGATAGAAAAAGAAAGAATGCTGGTCGATGAAGCAACGTTTTTAAGTAACAGTGGAAGGTCCAATACTGTAAATGTGTCTCCAAATGTAGCCAGGTGGCCCTGTCCCCTCTGGTTACACTCCAAACCACAGACAATGATGTGTCTGATGAATTATTTTGAAGTGGTCATGCTGCGAGTTTTGAAACCTCTCCAGCTGTTTGCATCTGCCTCAGGACTGAAGAACCTCCATTGTTGCTGCCACAGGTTGTGTTACAACACCTGAAAGCCCTCTGTAGCCAGCACAAAGACAATCCTGTCGTGTCTTCTTCACAAGTCAGGCTCTGAATGAGGCACACTGGTGACGCCACCTAAAGTGGTGCTGCTGTTGCATTCTTCCAATATTTTGGGGTACAAATGAGCTACAAGCAGAGATTGCTAGGATAAGCAGCATTTACTCGGAGAAGCTGTGCAGCGTTGCATAGCTAGGTTCCATTTAAGAGTACATGTTCCTCGATGATCGCATCCGATGTCCATCAACGGGCATCAGCTGTTCATTCCAGGATGTCAGTTTCAAATGGGACCAGATGGTAGTAGGAGAGGTTGGTGACATACGCTTCTGTTTCCTCATCACACACATCTGCTTCCATTGGCAAAAACTCGGATCCATCCTCCTCATACCTGGAAACAACATGAAAGACTCATTACTCCAAGGACAGAATGGACCTGTTAGTCTCAACAGGAATCACAGGGAAAATATAGGAACATAAGAAAAAGGCCCTGTGTTAATTGTCTACATCAGACTTTATTTGCTCGTACAGGGTTGTAGTAGTAAAAAGAATGTAAGAGTTCTGTAAAGTGCTGTTTTGTGTGAAGTACCAAGAGGAATGTGTTCCTCTTTTGCTTCCTACACACACCCAGGGAAGGAAGAGGTGCAGACACACTTCCTGTTGGTGTGGAGGGTCCTGGGGTTATGTCACATTCAAGGACTTACACAATCATCCAAACACTTACTGTACACTCAAGAGCAAAGATGGAAACCCTCAGGGCACGGTCACACGTATCCGAATTCAGACGAGTGAACATCGCCTGCTGAGGCGATATTTCGTGCCGGTCAAAGTTCACCAAAGTTGAACTCTCCTTTGCTCACATTGAATCAAAGTGAATGGGAGGTGAATATTCAGCAGTGTTCATTTTGAACAAATGTGACCGTGCCGTGTGGGAAAATAAGTTGTGTTACACTGCAAACAGGTAGCAATGTGTTAGTAATTTTAAATGCATATTGCCATGTAAAATAAACGATTTTTTTTTTTCATTTACGAAACGTGGACGCTTCACACACACGCTCAACCCGGCAGCAGAAGATCTAAACAATCACCACAGTTTCAAGGTGGAGCCCCAAGATTAGTGTCACCGAGAGTTAGCCAGAAAAGCATTTTTGCAGAACATTATGATGTCACAGTGAACTTGACCTTTGACCCTTTGGGTATAAAACATCATCACTTCATAATTGTATCATCTTAGACATTTGCGTGAAATTTTGTCATAATTAGAGGATGAATTCTTGACCTTTCACCATCAAATTCTAAGCAGTTCATCCATGAGTCTGAGTGAATGTTTGTGCCAAATTTGGAGAACTTCCCTCCAGGCGTTCCTGAGATATTGTGTTCATCATATCAAATCAAGTTTATTGTCATTGTACCAGAGAGTGTGTTTCTCAGGGGTCAAAGTGCAACATAATAAATTGCATTATATAAAAACATTATATAAAGACATGTAATCAACACAAAAACTGTGGAGTGCAAGTTAAAAGTGCAGAGAAGTGCAAGTTAAAGTAGTAAAACAGTTGAGATAAAAATGCATTGAAGAGTTCTTAATAAATGAAGGTGCAGCTGTCGGAGTGAGACCTGTGATGGCCTGTGGGAGGAAGCTGTTTAACAGTCGTGTGGAGGCATAAAAAGCTAATATGACAAAGACTGGGGCAAGACACAGACAGAAATCTCGAGGAGTGGTCTTAACACTCACGTATGTTCCACTGAGTCGGTGGATGAGGGTCTCTCTTTTTCTTCTGGGAGACTGTGATCAAATACGATGGTTTCTGTGTTGGCCAGACAGAATCCATTTGACCGCATGATTTCTGAAAAGGTACAGTGTGCCGGTTAAGTCATGATGACATTAGGGATGTCAACAGTGGCTCCATCTGTATGTTAAAACAGAACACTAGATAAATACCTGATATCTTGATTGGACTCTGAAAGCACGGCTGGATTCGGTGGACTTTGTCATTTCTCAGCACCTGGTCCAACGGTGATCGCTCAAAGAAAGTCAACATCACCTCTGACCTGGAATACTGTGGAGTATACAGAGTTGTATGTTTCCAAACATGTACCTTTTACCCTCAAACAAGAGGTATCATGAAAACCTTCTAATGCACAGTGGACATGATAATAACGTGCTGGTTTTATTTGAAGGGTAATAGGTGAGTGACCGACCTTGCACGGCATGGTGATGGCATTCTTCAGTAGTCTTTCCACCTCGTTCAATTTCTCCTCAATGTCGTTTGCCTCTTTGATTTTTACCAGCCCTACGAGAAATAAATGTCAACATCATCAGCTCTAGGATTTCAAAAGCATTTTATTAGATCCGTCTGTGCAATCTGATGTCATCTGATTCAACACAACAGCTTTGCAATCAATCCCATCTGTGTGAAGCCTATCACCTTCAGAATCTGGTGTTACAATGTCAGAGTGTTTCAACTGTATGTTTTTCTTCATGTCTGTTTTTCTTTTTTCCAAATCCCAAACATATCACAATACAAGCCAATACAACAGTATCAATAACTACAGGCTGCAAGAAAATAAACAAAATCTTAAACTAGTATTACTGACATATCACGTTCACAAGAATGGGATGGACGTGAGGTCACAGTGACCTTTGACCTTTGACTACCAAAATTTAATCAGTTCATCATTGAGTCCAAGTTTGTGCCAAATTTGAAGAAATTCCCTCAAGAAGTTTGTGAGATCCTGCATTCAAGACAAACATAATGCCTCCAGCCACGGCTGCTGCTATCACAGAGGCATACAAATATAAACAACTCTGAAGTGTCTGATGTATAAATAAACTGCCCCACAATCAAAATGCTCAGTGTAACTATTTCTGTGCCTGTGCGATAAAAAAAGGGCAGCTGCTGCGACCTTTACTGTTATCTGTACACACAAAAAGCCAGACAGGTCTGAATTTAAAAAAAGGTTGCCACAAATACAAGTGAAAAGGTAGTAGTCTGTTTAGTACAGTAACCTTTTTATTAACAATGCCCCATGATATTTACCCAAAGACGTTTTATTATTGTCTTTAAAGAACACGGTGTGACGCTGTAAAACTGCCAGGGTACATGCAAGCATTTGTACGATGGCAGTAATAACAGAGGAAAGTAATAACAGTGGCAGAGAGAAAAGCTACACAATAACATGTTAATCCTGCACAACACTAGGAATGCAATTTAAGGAGCAGTGGGAGTGTAAAATCAGCACTTTTAGCAACACTAGGCGGCCGCCCATGTGATGGAGCAGCATCATTTACTGCCATGCTGACGAAGGGATGTGGTGATGAAGGCTGCAGCCACACTGATGACTCTCTGTCTCATGTAAGTGCTACAGACAAAACGTAGTCACACAGCGGTTACTGTTACATGGAAGTACTGAGTAAGAGAGCCTAAAGCAACACTGTGCACAGTCACAGTCTCATCCATTTATAATGGCCAGCGGTGATGACATCATCCCCAGAGGGACGTGAAGAGTGATTGGGCAGTTAAATCATCACTGACTCCTACACAGTCTGAGCCTCATACTGCCTCCAGATCGTCTTCTTTTCTTTGAGACCTGCAGTTTTCTCTGTAAATGTGACAAATCATACATGTTTAAGGCTTATACTGATATATTGTTGCGTTATTTTGTCAAGTTTTAGGCAGTTTAAATCACTGTGTTTTAGGGCTGCCCCCTCATAGTTGTTTTTTATGCTTTTAAGAAACATATGAGCACATCTCTGATAAACACACGATTTAAAGTGGTGCTTTTGCATGATTATTTGTGGAGAAACTCAGTTTTATAGATCAGTCGATTAAATCAACAACAAATAGTGTTAGTCGACTTAGGATTTCTTTAGTCGAGGACAGCCCTATTCTGTTTAAGGTAAATAACAATTTCATAGTGAAGCTTTTGAGAGTTGAGAGCCATTATTGCTTCGCTCCAGGCTCAAAACAAAAGGAGACTGGCCTTTTAAGGTTGTAGCTCTGAAACTTTGGAACTCACTCCCATTGGACTTTGGACACTTTAAAAAAGAAGCTCCTGACCCATTTGTTTAGATTTGCTTTTACTTTGTGTTTTTGGTGTCTTTTATGTTTTTTTTGCTATATTTCATGTCTGTTTTGCCTTGTATTTTACTTGCTATATTTGCCTTTTATTGTGAAGCACTTAGTGACGTCTTCTCTTGAAAGGTGCTGTATAAATAAACAAATTATTATTAATAATATGTAATATTGTAAACATAATTGAAGCAGACCTACTGTAATAAGCAGAGTGTGTCACAGTGTGGTTGACCTTTTCAATGGTGGGAGAAACTCTTTTTTATTTTTTTATTTAAGTGTCATTAAATGAAGGCAATTAGGGCTGGGTGATATGACAATATATATTGTCAAAACAATATAAAAATGTCTATCGTATATATGTTTCTATATTGTTTCTGTCGCGATGTCGAAAAATATTTTTAAAATATTCTAAAAATATTTTAATATTAATAATATATAATGCTTTACATTCTGATCCTTGTACATTATGTTAATTTTTCACTAAAGTTGAGAAAATACTCAGTATACAAAATAGGCTTAACCATGTGGTTATTTCATATAGACTATTTATTTATTGAGTTACCAGAAAACATGATATATCGTGATATATATTGTTATTATATTGTTATCGAGATATGAAATGACCTATACCTTTACCAGTCCTAAAGCCAACAGAACTTCT
>JAOVVB010127799.1:0-12349 GCA_028570985.1 Heterobranchus longifilis | reverse complement strand
TACAGAAAAAAGTCGGAATGTTTACAGAAAAAAGTCAGAATGTTTAGAGAAAAACATCGGAATGTTTACAGAAAAAAGTCGGTATTTTTTGAGAAAAAAGTCGGAATGTTTACAGAAAAAAGTCATAATGTTTACAGAAAAAAGTCGGAATGTTTACAGAAAAAAATCATTGTTTACAGAAAAAGTCATAATGTTTTGAGAAAAAAAGTCCCAACAAATCAAAATGGTGTCATGTATCAGAGTGAGAGATCTGAACATTCTGTAAACATTACGACTTTTTTCTCAAACCATTATGACTTTATACATATATATATATATATATACTGTATATATATATATATATATATATATAGGGTTGGTTGCTGCTGCAGACTAACAAGATCTCTCTGTGAGTAGCCGGCGGTGCGTCACTAACGCTTGTTAAGCGGTGAGCTTACTGTATGTAGCGTGTGTCCTGATCTTATTAACAGCACGCTGTGTGTGAATGTCTGCAGAACTCCACACTCTGTAAAGTATTGTTGCAGCATCCTTCCATCTAAAGTCATCTTTTAAATGAAGTCTGTGATCAGACGCAGCGTCCTTGAATCACATCAGCATGCTGCAGTTTAACATACATCTCTCTGCTCTCCCCCCGCGGTATTACATTTGTTAATATTAAATGTATTTTCTGTCCCCTACGGCATCTTTTTCCTTCTTCCTCTGTCTCTTAGCTATAGCTGTGTGAAGCGGTGGTTTCAGTAGTCCGGATCAATAAAGCAGCAGCGCGGCTTTAGTTTATAGAGCTGCAGTGTCCTTGTGTCTGTGGGTCATCTTTCACTGTGTGTGTGTGTGTGCGCATCCTTTTTGTTTTGTAGGTTTTTTTTGCACTTAAAGCTCGGGTAGGCAGAATATTTTTGGTGTTGTTGCACAAAAAAATCCATAATAACCTCTCAGCATATTGTAATTCAAGTGAGAGAAATAGACTTCTGCACATTGTGTTGGCTCTGTTTCAGGATTTAGAAAATCCAGCTGTGACAGACGGAATATTTTGGACCAATCGCAGCCTCATTTCAGAGAGAGAGTGTTCCTATTGGCTGTTCTACTGACGCAGATGCACGTCCCTTCTGTGGAAGTTCTGCTAACAGCAGAAAAGAGAGACGAAAGTGTGTATAAGTCCAGTCCAGTTTGTTGTTCAGGGAGCCGACATTTTCTGTGAAAACAGTCGGGTTAGCCTTTAGCCTAGCTGCCTCGTCTGCCGTGTTTACGTCTCCTCTCATGTCGCCTCCGGAGTCTCCTTGTTCTGACAGCAGCGCTGCACATATTACTCTGCACAGTGTTCATTTTGGCAGCTATTTTAGATTTAGTCTTAGTCTTAATGCGTGTACCGGCCGCAAATAAAACAGTTTATTACATTAGACACGAGTTCCAGCCGGACGACGGAGACGACGCGAATGATGCAGCGCGAATGATGCAGCGTGAATGGCGCGATTTACGCAAATGACTTGCCGCAAATTACACGTCATTCGCTTGAGTTGAAAAATCTACGCAGAAGCGAAACTTGAAACAGCAATAACATTTTTGTCTCGTTGACGGAAACAAACGGACGTTTTGTCATAATTTTTATTATCAGAGATCTATTTTTAGTCATCGTCTCGTCTTCGTCATGAAAAAAAAGGTCATTGAGGAAAATTTTTTCATCATAGTTTTCGTTAACGAAATTATCTCAATGACTCAATTCTGCTGCAGCGACGGTTAAAGTTAGAGACACAAACGAAGGAGAAAGTAAAGGAGAAGAAGTGGTGAGAAACGCCTGCAAACGATGAGGCCATTATGCCCAACGTTTTGGCTGAGAGGCTGTAAATTCACCATCAAATGCTGCCGAGATGAAAGAGTGCCTGCAGGCGGCAGCAGAGGGCACAAACACACGTGTGCGTACACTTTTCAATGCATACACCCATGATGCACGAAAGACAGTTAGAAAGACAGAAAAGAGGAGACGTGTGTGCGTGCGTGCGTGCGTGTGTGTCCTGCACATGCTGGGTCAGAGTGGATTAATTAGATTCTGAAAACAAATTACTCGTGTTAATCATTCAATAAAGAACACACGTGGACTCAGACACTATGGTGAATATTCAACAACCTCCTCCTCTCTTCTCAGAAAATAAAATAAATTGTGGTCAGCAGGGTAACAGCATGGCGTTGGAAGAAAAGCACGATAATTAATCATATGAATTCATTAAGTTGCATACAGGAATCAATCTATCAAAGCAGCTGTATGTTCGGCAAAATCCATAAAAACAGCAATAAAATGCAAAAAAGGACGAGGCACCTGTGGTAATCATCATTATATTTCTGCTTTTCACACACAGAAACTGCACTCTGCTGCTCGTTAGTTGGGAAGAATTGCATTGTGGGAGCCAACAGCAGAACAAGAGGGCCACACATAGGGCCCCCATGCTGCCATTTTACACCTTTCTTTCTCTCTCTTTTTTTTTTTCTTTTTTAGAAATGTAACCCTTGTGCCTCACTTTGAAAAGCGTTCCTCCGCCTCTAAAAACGGCCATAAAAATACTATATATTAACATTATTTTCCACTTTCACGGAGTCATTTTTCATCACAAAAAAATGAATTATTTTCTGCATAGTGGATGCCAGGTGGAATTTTCTTTTTCTGTTTTGCACAATCCGATGTATGTCAATTATTAGCAATAATATTGATCTTGATACATTTCTATTTTTTTGTGTAGTGCAAGATAAAAAATTTAAAAAAAACTCCCTCTTGAGACCTTAGAGGGCAAAAATGTCCATAAAAATATTATATATTAACATTATTTTCCACTATCACTGAGTTAAATCTTTTAACCCACATCAGTCCTGATAATAATAACTACCAAATATTCATTCATTTTCAGATTTTAACCCTTTAAATGCCAGTTGTTGACATGATGCCACCATGTTTTTAAATCAACACACATTTTGTTTAAAGTTTATTCCTAAAATGATTATGCACAATCTGTCTCATGTATGCACATTTGAGAGATGTTAAATCTTGTAAGTTTTCAGTAGTTTCTTTTGAATTTGCCATTTAAATCACCAGGGTCAACTCGAGATATTTGATTTGAATTTGAGGTGTTAAAGATTTCTTCACAGATCTCTGTTCCTCTTAAAAGTATAATCTCTAACATTTGCACAGTAAAATATCTAAAAACGACTAGACCTATGTTTAATATTTTGTTTAGTTGTGTACTTTTCCCAAAATTGCCCACCAATGTTCAAACCAGAGAAATCTGTCATTTTATTCGAGGTAACGCTCCGTGTCTTTTGTTCTCCTGTCGATGGTGTCAGAGTCGTAAAAAAGGGTCAGAAATTGACTTTAATTTAAACCACTTTTTTACCATGCATTTTTTAGATGTTGGTCGTTTTTTTATTCCATAATTTAACCGGACAAAGGATTTTAGTCATCAGATGTCTGGATCTGAAGTTATCACAGAAACAAGCGTTAGCAGCAGCTAAGTAGCTAGCTCTGTTTACACATTCTCCATCCTGCAGAACTGCGTCAGAAAAACACAGATTTTTAACGTGAAGCTGCTTTATTCAGTGTTTTTACGTGTTTAAATCCCCAGGCCTGTTTGTTTTGGAGAGGAGGAGACCTCTGTGTAAAAACAACACAAAAACAAAGGAATTCAAACAGGAGAAACTGACGGCAATGCTCCGTCTTTTATTATTGTTTTGGAGAGACTAGTGGCAGAAAAAACTACATAATGTACATTTAAATTGCACCAGATTGATGCATTTAAACGCTAAATTACCTCAGACCACCTTAAAGGATTTGGAATCCTCCCCACCATACTTTCACAAAACAGGGGCCCCCAAAAGATATTTAGCATAGGGCCCCCAAAAAGCTAGAAGCGGCCCTGGCTGTAGAGACATTAGCCCACACAGAAATGACAACAATCTCCAGCAGGAGACAAGCAGAGAAAAATGAATAAAAGACCAAATAAAACTCCATGTCAACAAATGAAAATGAGATGACCTCCACTGTGTGTGTGTGTGTGTGTGTGTGTGTGTGTGTGTGTGGCTCTTAAAGATTGCTGAAAGCGTCCCCTGCCTTTGAGATTTAATGAATAGAAGGGCTATTACATGTAATTCATAACACTATCCGCAGGATCTAATGATTTCTCTTTTTTTTTCCCGTTCTACACTTTGTTCCAAATTGTTGCAATAATTCTTCCCCAAAGCGAGTTAATGTGACAGGCCATCAATAATAATTGCCCGGCAATAAGTGGAAAGACCTTTGCATTATGTTTTAATTTCTCCTCGGCTTTATGGTGGAAGAAGACGGTCGGTACTGTTCAATATTTAACCATTTCACCGATCCTCACCTTTCTGCTTTAAACACCGCCGCCCCGGACACTTGCCCTCCAGAATAAATGTCTTTTACTCATCGCACGGCCTAACCCTAACCCTCCATTTAAAACAAGATCAATACAGTGGAATAAAGCCGTTACCAATCCCTCCAAGGAATGGAAATTGTCGCCTCTCTAATTGAATTTTCTCAGAGTTGGTCCTCGCTCCGACAGGTCGATGTGGGGTTAAAAACATCACACATTACCTGCAACCTGCACTTTTACTGCCGCAATCATTTATAAAACATATAATAATACACCAGGCGTTAACATTTGAAAAGCACATTATTAAAGGAGCAATCTGTCTCATCATCTTTAGTTCATTTATTCTCTTTTTTTTTTTAACATGCGAAGGGTGAAGAGTCACCACTACCCGATCCGTACCGGAAACACAAACCTTTCTGCACATGTCTAAAAGTCAGCGTGTGCGCGGAATACGACCGCTCTGTGCACGTCTGTCATCGATCGCGTGCAACTCTCAGCAGAGACGGGACGAAGAACGAAGAGAGATGACTCGCTCGTTAGCTTTTTCCATCATCAGCTATGGGAAGAAAAAAAAAGTTTAATTTAATTTGATTTAATTTATTTATTCATTACATACATTAGAAATCACAGAGGACTTATTTCCATTGTGGTCTTCTAGTATGACATTTAACCACAAGATAAAAACTAAACAACAACAACAACAACAACAACAAGACAGCAGCGAAGACAAATATAATTAACATATCAGATGTCAGGGGAGCTATGTCAACATGCTCTTTCCTTAGTAAAATATGCTACATGGGGCTTTTTAACCATTTCTTTAAGGCAACTTTAAAAGTCATCTGTGAAGTACTGAACTTCATATTTGTGGGCAGATTATTCCCCTGTACTCGCTGTAGAGAAAAGTATTTTTGCCCATTAGGGGTCAGTCAAGCTGCGTCTTGTAAAGTAGCTATGCTGGTCTCTTATTATTGGGAAATAATTATTTAAGTATTTTGGTACCGTATTCTGAACAATTTTGTAAGTGAGCAGCATCTTCATATAAACGGCCATATAATCCAGTTTATCTTTTTAAAATGTGCAGGATCAAGATGTGTATTTAAAATAACAATTTTCATTTTATTTTGAGCCTTTTGTAGTTTGTTTTTGAGGTGCTGTGATAGTCGGAGGACCAGGAGATGGCAGCACAGTCAAAATGAACCAGAGCTGTCCAGGAAGTTAGCTTTTCTGGCTAGAAACTTCATTCTTTGATTTATCTTGGTGAGGACTTTTAAAACCATATTTTCACCTGATAAAAACCTAAAATGCAACCAAGATAATTTACTTTAGCAGATGGAACTGACTGCAAAACCTGGTGACCTTGCTATTTTGGAACCAAAAAGAATGGCTTCTGTTTTCCCCAAGTGTCGGGATAATCTCTTATCTGCTAGCCATCTACTTAGCTCTGCTAGCTCTTCACTAAGATTCTTCTCAGCCATTGTTTTATCTTTATGTGTAACCATTAAAACTGAATCACCAGCATACAAAAAAGATTGCATGGAGCAGCTGCTTTTAAGTCATTTATATATAATAAAAAGAGAAGGGGACCCAGGATCCTGCCCTGTGGCACCCCACATCCTATGATTCTTGACTCTGAAAGCGCTAACATCAACAACTTCAAAAAGTTGAGACTTTTTAAAACAAGTTTTAACGTCTCCTGGATGCAGTCTGATGAGAGATATGTACTTCACATTTATAAACAGATATATGTGTGAAACATACACAAAACCTAACATATAGCCTAAAGCTAACCGGGCTAACAGCTAGCCACTTAGCTACAACACAACGTTAGCTGGCTAGTTAGTGTTAGCCGTCTGTTTTGTGAACAACTTGGGTCTGTGTGGACTGAATTTACTCTCTCTACACAAACAGATGTGAAATAATTACACGTAAAGTTCAGAAGTTACATTTTAGTCCATCACAAAGGAGCTAATACAACATTTATGGACGGTAACGGCCGTGAAACAACAGAAAGATGTTACAGACGATCTTTGATGTGACGGGTTACCGGTTTCCTGTACGGATCGGGTAGCGACAAGAGTGTTAGATATTTCATGTTGTCATTGCAGTTTTGATTGTTTTTTCTCAAAACATCGCAACTTTTTTAAGAACCAAATATTTGTATCACATCACAGATAGTACACTGTCGATCCGTGAGGATATTCACGATTATCCCGATAATGGAAATTCACCACAATCAACTTATTGTGTGTTTTTTTATCATGATCCACGATAAAATCCATTATTGTCCCGTCAAGTACACAACTAAATATAGAACATAGGTCTCATCGTTTTTAGACGTTTTACTGCGGAAATGTTACATATATCTTTAATCTGACCAGATATTATTATATATTATTATTATATTATTTCCATCCAGTGGAAAATGCACAGTATCACAGTAACTGTTGTACAGAGGCGGATCAGAGAGGAGTTAGTGCTGCAGTTTAAGAGTCCGTCCAGCAGAAACCCTGAACTCCTTTAATTTATTAAACAAGCCAAACTCAGGCCAGGCGACAAGGAGAGAGTTATAAATATTAAAAGAGGAGTTTGCTCTGCCACGCTCTCATATTAAATCGCACAGAGAAGAATGTATGTGCCCTTATTAAAAGATAATGTGTTCTGCAGCCATAAAAATGTATAACCCTCTACTCCTCCGTGTCTTCTCTCCTTTTCTGATGAATTTCAGCCTTTTCCTGTCCATCAATCTCTATTTTTTTCATTTCCTTTCTCTGTGTCTTCCCTGTTTTTGTCTCTTTCTTTGAGGAGCAGCGGACTACAACAGAATACACAAGATGTTTTCACGGCACTACATGAAAAGTATTTGGGCCATTCCACCAAATCGGTGGCTTTTCCAGGACATTACATGCATAAATATGCATGAGAAGTATCTTTATAATACATTTTATTATCAAGCAAAGTGTCCTGCACTTTGTCATAATTGCAATTTGAAGATACATCATGTAAAACCTTCATAAAAACTATATAGAACACCAAAGAAAACCCGGGATTTTAACACTTTTAACATCATGAGCTAGGGCTGCACGATATGAGGAAAATATGTGATAATATTGTTGAATATTGCAGTAACGATATTACTTGCGATAAACAGTTTATGAGTTCTGCCTTTCTTTCAGTATTCTGCTAAAATACAACAAACTGCTTGTTGAATTAAAACAAAATAAAAGGAAGTTATTTCTGACATTTTACTAAACAAATTGAACTGAACACAAAAGTCACCATTTAAAAAAAGAATGATAGTTACATTTTAAAGAGCAGTTTTCTACAGATACTCTCTTTAACTAACTCAAAAAATCCCTGAGTGTCTTTTACGATGTGTTTATTGCGATGATAAACAATATATTGTGCAGCCCGACCATGAAAAATCGTAATTTTTTTTTTTTTTAAATCATCACTCCCTCTGATTCACTGATATCAGTGAGTTTCAGTGTTTTATGTTCTGACAGAAATGTGCTGTATGTTTAATATCCAAACTTTAGCTACAGAAATGTCTTGATACGAGTGACTTATACAAACTATATATAGTTTACTTGAGACCTATATAACCTTTCACTGATATTAAATATGGATGTACCGATATTCTGCCATTTTGGGTGAAAATAACAGAAAGTCTTGGTGAAATATTCTGACAAGAACACAGATTTACGTCACTTTGACGGTAAAATGTGAAGTTTGTTCACTTGTTTCACCACAAATAGTGACGGATGTGTTGTGGATGCGAGGGTGTCATTAAAAAGGTGGGAATTTGTAGTTTCTAGCGATACCCTGCATGTCTTTGTGTGTGCTCTATTTAGATTCGAGATGCGTTCAGGTGTCTTTGAAATCGTGGGAATTTCTAGTTTTTGGCGATTAGTTACTTGATGGAACAGAAACTTATTCTGGATCTTTTGATCAACTGTCTCTTATATTTACGACATATATAATCGTCTGACTTTATTGTTAAATACTTTGTAATAAGACATATTTTGGACAACATACAGTTGGTTCAAAGATCCTGAATGCTGAAGATCCGTGTTTTCAAACATTCCATCGGTGCATCCCTCGTTGTAATGTTTGCACACATCAAAAACCTGTAAAAACCCACAATTTAAACACATATTGTGAATGTGCTGTATGCATGTCTGAGGAATGCTCCTAAAACCTGAATAATACCAGCACATCCCACATGTCTTCATCAGAAAATGTTATATTCATAAAAAGGCTTAATTCAGAATATCCAAAGGGAATATGCTGTTTACATGACCTGTATTAAATTCAGAATATTGTCATGTTTGGAATAATAGTGGAATATTAGTGTGCATGTAAACTTACTCAGTGACTATGTTTCCATGCACAAAATATTCTGTTTGTTGCCCTTATTCCATAAAAGACAATATTCCTACTGAGCTGTTTACATGCAGCCATGCATACTCTTTTTATAAATATAATAAAGTTAGTTTTAAGTTTTCACCGGTGAGAGGCTGACGGTCACAGAGCTCACTGAAGCGTGCCCTGCTCCGTCCTGCAAAACCACGCCCACCCGGGTGAAATACCAAGTTTTTATGGAGTCACGACTGTAAACAGACAAGAGGCCGTAAACTGTCGCAAATATATATAAGGAATGCTCCTAAAACCTGAATAATACCGGCATATTGCTATATTCGTAAAAAGGCTTAATTGAGAATATCCAAAGGGGAGATGCTGTTTACATGTTGTCATGTTCGGAATAATAGTGGAATATTAGTGTGCATGTAAAAAATACTCAACATGAGAACAAGGAACAAGGACATTTCCTGTGATGTTTACTGACTGTCGGCTTCTCAAAGAGTCTAAAAAAGCAGAAACCGAGACAACAAAGTGAGGGAACGAGGGAAACAAATCAAAAACGTGCCCTTTTTTTCACTGCGGTTACTTCTTTAGAGACAGGTGCTCTGGAGGTTTCAGTCTCCTTTTCCACCTCTGCATGTTTAATTTATTCATTCATTCAAACATCAGAGTCGTGCAACAGCAAACACAAACAACAACAGGACGCCTGCGTTGTTTTTTGAGTGAAAAAATTGTGTTTCAAACACTGCCGACATTTTTAATCCATCATCTGTCTAATTTGCTTTCAGATGTGGTGGAAATGGAAAACAGCCCCGAGATAAGAGACTTGGAGTTTCAGTAGTTCCTGCTGAAGCTAATTATATGAAGCACAAAAATAAGCAGAAATCTTTTTCTGAGAAGCTGGGACCAGCTAATCGATGAATTAACTTATCAGCTCTGTGTTATAGTGTCTGTGCACAAAAGAAGACATGAGATACTAAATAACTCTGAACCCCATGCACTTTCTGGGGTAAATCATAAAAAAAGATCAAACGCAAGTTGAATTTCTCTGATAAATTAACATTTTTCCAAGTGCCCACACGTGTTACCAACATTAGAAAACACGTGGTCTCCATGTGCTGCACAAATTACATTTTTACAATCTCTCTTGTCGTCTTGTTTCCTGAATTTTTGTCACCTGACGCATTTTTAATTTCAGCTTTAAGCTTAGATTTTGATATTTCTTCTGATGGAAGCATTGGTCACACAGGACTCATTCAATGACCGTTGGAAAGTTGAACATCTGACGATAATGTCTGTTACAATGTCGAGCTCTGATAAATGGTGTAATTTTGGCAATTTTTAAAAGAAAACATGACTTTAAAATAGGGTTGGGCGTATAACAGTACACCAGGGTATTTAAAAATCCTGACATGAATTTCAATACCTTCAAAAATACAGACGCTCCTCTGCATACGGAGATGCTGTATCACGCGTGTGTTCTCGTTACTCGTGTACTCCTGCCAGCACATCGCTGTATGCACACACAACTTTTCTTTCTTTCATCAGCATGGTGGAAATAATAATAATATAACGACTATTTCTGCTTTGTATCTGTTGGTCAGTCTCTGATACGTCTGAAAACTAAACGGCATCGTGTCTGGATCCATAACATCATCTGGAGGATCACAGCTCGCTGAATTTCACTACTTTCTTCAGGAAGTAAAGATACGCCCGGATGACTGACGCTACTTGAGGTTCAGATTATGATTTTTAATTACAATAAATGGATCAAAAGTACACAGAAATGACTACAGCATGATGCAGATTAGTAAAAAGTCTGAATTCATGTTTTGTCACGTCTGTCCACAAGACAACAAGTAAACAACTTTTAAAAGGTTTGTTTTCTGTATGGAGTTTGGAGGGCGTGAATGGCTGCTACTACAGCAGTATAATAATAAATAATAATACATTTTATTTGTATAGTGCTTTAAATGACCCTCAAAGACACTTTACATTAAAAGATAAGGCAGACAACAGTAAAAGCAATAAAATATGTCTGAGTATGAATCCAAAATAAACAGATGTTGTTGTGTACCTTGACAGAGTACCTTTTTTGTTGTTGGTGAAACCATCTACGCAGCAACTCTTCAGCACAGCGCTGTTAATTTAAATCTGTTTAAAGTAGAAGTTTGGAGATATGTTACGCTGTTGCTGTTTCTGCAGGACGCAGGTGATGTATTCTGAATCTTTGTAATTCACATTGTTTGAGCAGAAATAGCAGCTTAACTATTTGTGTGTCGTGACAAGTTACATACTTTGCTCTGGTGGTGAAATCAATAAAAAGAATAGTACACAACTTAATATTGAAACTGTGTAATTTGAAAACCCTGGTAAAAAGACAATACATCGTACAGTACAGTAAACACACCGCTGGTTCTACACAATAAATACACTTTAATTTTTCAGACTTGCTTTCATACAGAACAATGAACAAAACTACAATTTGATTTCCTGAAAGCATTTCTAAAACTGATAACACATAACCTCTGTACCAACAACACTGAAACATTCAAACAATGCACAAATACATGAAGTCATTAATATGAGGATTAGGGCTGGGCAATATGACCATATATATAATCAAAACCATATAAAAATCTCTATCGTATACATTTTTCTATCGAGATATCAAAAAACCAGAGGCCGAACTGCATTACGGAAATATTTGTCATTTATATGATGCTTTATGTTCTGATCCTTGCACGTTCTATTTATTTTACACTAAAGTTCTTAATAAAATGAGAAAATAATCAGTACTTTTCATTTGTAAAGTATTTAATAATTCACACAGCGGTCTACAAAAATAGGCTTTGCCATAAGGTTATTTCATATACACTATTTATTTATTGAATTGTCAAAAAATATATATTGTTATATATCGCTATTGAGATATGGAATGACCAGTATCGGGATAGAATATTTTTGCCATATTGCCCAGTCCTAAAGAGGATTATGGGATTTTTCTCCAGAAGTTCCTTTCTTGTTGTTAAAGATGAGTGGATTTTTATTCCCATGTTCCTAATAACATCCATCATAACATGTTGAACTTTCCGTATTATATATATTGACTCTTACAGTGTTAACATCACGTATTTCTACTCAAAGATTTTACTACCAAGAGTTGAATTTTAATTTCCCTCTTAATCTGATACATGGCTGCTCTTTACCTCCAGCCACGTAAAGATATGTCATTAATTAAATCCAGCTCTGTGTCGTCAGCTCTGCAAAGTATCTGGTTAAATACTTTTCCACATATTAAAGGTTAGTGTCGTATGTTCGTATGTTTCAGTGGCCCTTCCTGTTTTTCACCTGTCTGCTCTGAGCCAGTTTCATCAGCGGAGACTCTGGTCTGGGGGACTGTCCCTCTCCTTTTGCCTTGAAAAAGTAGGACTCGTTGAGTCTCATCTGGACAGCCCTCACCTGAAGACAAACAGGAAGTCATTCTGTTACTGATCGCTGACCTGAAGTCAAACAGGAAGTCATTCTGTTACTGATCGCTGACCTGAAGTCAAACAGGAAGTCATTCTGTTACTGAACGCTGACCTGAAGTCAAACAGGAAGTCATTCTGTTA
>JAOVVB010127780.1:0-12349 GCA_028570985.1 Heterobranchus longifilis | reverse complement strand
ATAAGAAAAATATATGGTGACAATGGTGCTTATGGAAGGGCGAAAGCATGGTTCTCCCTTAAAATAAATTGATGACATTGTGTATCTCAAATTGGCAACCTGAAATGTTCTATTATGTTACTGAGACAATGTTCTGTGGAAACTTGAAACAAAAGACTATATTTTGTTGCAGAAACACCTTACACTTTGTTTGGAGTATTAAAGCAAACTAATAGCCTTAACATCGTCCTTAAAGTGAAGCATGGAGTATAGGGATCACCGTGATCTGTAGTTGTTTTACTGCCCCTGGGCCTGAACAACCATTACTCATTGAGAAAACAATGCACTCACTCACATATAATAATAGGGTAGCTGTTGGTCATCTGATGCTTAATAGAAACTGGGAGATAACATGAATATGCCCCTAAACACAGTGTAGACTACAAAATGTCTCAGACAAAAGAAAAGTAATATTTCAGAATGGTTAAGGTGAATGGTGGCCTCAAATCAATTAAGATTCTGTGATATGAACTGCAGAGAGCCATTCATGAAAGACATTCCTGAAATATCGCTGTCATTAAAACAGTTTTGTAGTGAGAAATTGTCTAAAAGTCCACCTGGCCAATGTGGAGATGTGATCAACACATGCAGGAAACATTTGGTTGAGGTCACTGCTGTGAATAAGGTTACAACATATATTGATGATGCATCTGATGTTGAAGCTTTTCCATCTGAACTGTGTCTAGGATGTTTAATCACGTTGTCCTCCATACAGGTGCAAATGTACAGAAAGGTAAATCCCTGGATTCACCCTTGCATGCAGCTGCAGAAAAAGACTGCACAGCTGTAGTGAGGCTGCTGCTGGACTTTGGTGCAGACATTAATGCCAGGAACACAGAGTTTCAGAGGCCAGTAGACGTGGCTCCACCCAGCAGTCTAACAGAAGGTTTCCTACTGCTATATGAAGGTACAAGAACACTTGTTTTGTAAGCCATTACAGATCTATATTTACAACCTATTTTGTCCAACTTGTTGTATTCATGTCTGTGTTTGAACAACTCCATCAACAGATATAAAAGTTGTCCTTTTACTCTCCTTTTATCTGAGCTTGTAGCATGACAGTTCCAAAAATGCTGTCCAACTGAGGTCAATGGTTTTCTTTTAGAAGTAGTCTATGTTTTAGGACCAGCCTATATAATGTTTGATTGTCTCCTTTTCATAGCTACGCCACGACTGCTGAGCCAGCTGTGTCGTCAGTGCATCAGGAACTGCGTCAACCGTGACAGACTCCACCTTCTTTCCCACCTTCCCCTGCCCAACAGGCTAAGGAACTACCTGCAGTACCAGTGACAGGCAGAACAACTAAACTGCCTGCCTAAACGGGACTTACAGAGATACGACTTTGTCACAAAGCGCAAATCAACTCCATGAACTCTTCCTACCAAGTAGCTGGCAGTACCAAGCTGTGTTGAGCTGGCCTGCATCCCATATGTGATTGTGGACCTGGATGCATGTAAAGCAGGGGGGTTTAAAAAAAAAGGGCTTAGCCTTCCCTGGATAAATTGGTTAAAAATATAATAAATATTATTTGCAATTCAGGTTTGTATTTGGAAGATGCCTTAATAGTTGCATTAGTTAGTGAGTGATGCACTTTGAAAACTTTATGTCATATAAATGCACAATATGTGATTGAATATTAGTTTTGCATTTGATATATAATGCACTGTGCACTACTAGATGATTAAAATGATTTTAAAACCTGGTGCATTCCAAAATATGTTGTGCTGCAGGCTGTGTTGCTAATGATGTTTGACTTAGAGGTGCAGTGGGAGAATTATTAATACAAACATGTTGAAAACAAAAATAGTTGACATGTTTAAGCTTGGATGACTGAGTACTGACAACTGGAGGCGGCTGACTTTATTGTTAAGTCCCAAATGGAAAATATGTGGGAGTGGAGCAGCAAGTGTTTGTTTCTATTGCTGTTATAACAGCTAATGGCACAGTTAAATAAAGCTCTGAAGACATGAAGAACAAAATCATATGAATGAAGTAGCAGCATGAAATCACATTTCATAATTTTGAGATGAGTTCCAAATGTTGTATTGAATTATTTCACAATTTTGTAGTTGTATTACATGTTTGTATTGATAAAATTGTGTATTTCATAAGGTCTTACTTTATTTTATTTCATATTATATGCTGGTACGATTAATTTATTAGAATTTCTCAGTAAAAGTATGTATTAATGTCCCATCCTCTGAGGGGCAGTAAACAGCTGTCTGTGTGCTGTCAAAGAAGAGTGTGGTGCCGTTGCCATGGTAATATAAACAAAGTGCGTCAAATATGCTGTAACGTTAGCGGCTCGTGAGCCTACTTATCGTAGAGGAAACCGGTCGAGTTTATGAGCGTTAGCATGATCTTATGGATTGACTGGTTAGCTATATAGTTAACAGTAAAAACACCATTTGTTTCTAGATTTCATCAGGCTCAGAGCAGCATGTCGTATGCACCGAAAAGGACAGGACTGCCAAGAGAAGTCGTGAAATGGCTGCAAAGCCTCGACTTGTCATTTTATCCGAAGAATGTGCGCAGGTAAACAATTAAACTACATCAACTAAGCTAACTTAACGCTAGCATTATATACTTCCCAGTGAGCATCAATATAAACGATTGCAAGTCAATGCCGACATTAAAACCAGGATAAATGCAGTTGAAAAGTCCGTTTTTACAGGTCTTGGTAACATACAAATGACATGTATACAAATACAAAGTTAGCAATTAGATTAGCTGACGTGCTAACTTGGACTATTCAACCTTAGCTTGCTGCTTTTTAATGTGAACCAAGGTTGCGTTAGCTAGCTAAATGTCTAAAGAAACTCAACCAGATGTAACGCGACTTTAACAAATAGCTACACATCTTAGCCGTCTTTCGACATGAAAAATATCCAAAACAGCCCTTGGATGAGCTAGATCACCGACAACTCTCGCTAGCTCGAAAAATGTAAACTTAAAACCTACAGTCTAAAATACACAGGTTAACAATTGCCCCATATGGCAATGAAAACTTTATTTAACCTTGAGAGGGCCTCCTGAGATGAAATAGCTATTCTACAGGAGTGCACTGCTGCACCACAACACATAAAGGTAGTAGAATATATAATGAAATACTGTAGATATGAATAGAATCATCAAGGATACCAAAACAGATCACAGAGAAAACACAAGTGCTTTCCAATGCTGCCAGACAGAAAATTGTTCAAAGTGGAGTTCACTGGGAGAGTGAATATACTCCGTCTGTTCTCCCTATTTGTTTTATTTCCAGAGATTTTTCCAATGGTTACCTTGTGGCAGAGATATTGTCTCGTTATTACCCCCAAGACTTCCCAGTGCATTCATATGACAGAGGAACATCACTTTCTGCCAAACAGAGAAACTGGAGCCAAATTGAGAGGGTAAGAGGAGGAGGAAATCTAAAAATATATTGAACGGGGAAGAAATGTCTTTGTTCTGTTTAGTTGGCATTTGGTTTAACTGTGGTTTAATATCCTCTTTAGAAGACTACTGAATTAGCATTTAAAAATGACTACTTTTAGGTGTTTGTGATATAATTATCAGCACTCAACAGGACAAATATTTACATATAAAATCATATAAAATCTAAACTGAAGACCCATATGATATTTTCTTCACATGCATGTACTTGATGGATCTGAAACAGGGTGTTCTTACTCTGAATCACATAATATATAAACGTTTTTTCCCAGTCTTTACAGAAGCAGAATCTGCACTTGATGAAAGAGGTCATTGATGGAACCATCCACTGTAAACCAGGAGCAGCTGAACTGTTGGTGCAGGAGGTTTATACTATTCTAACTAACCGGAGGTAAGTGTTGATAGGGAGCAGGGCAGGAAAATTCAGAAATTCATCAGCTGATTTCTTGCGTTAACCAGACAGATATGAAGTTTATATATCGTAGCATCTTGGAGGTTAGAAAAACTAAGTGTCCTATTTGTTTTGCATCATTTTTAGTTTAGTTTGATATTGGTACATTAGACATTTGTAAGTAAGGCACTCAAGCTTCTGTGTTATTACCTCACAGACTTCACTGACAAAGACTACCAGGAGCTTCTGCCCACGCTGGCCCGCTCCACAGCCTCCAAGGCCATAAAGAACAACCTGAGGATCACGGAGATCATGGCTAAGCCCGACATCAGCACAAACCAGAGGAAGGCAGAAGTCATCCTCCACAGGCACCTGCAGCACAAGGCTGCAGAGAGGGTTTCTAACCCTGGTGAGTCACCCAGGGGTGATATACTGGGGAGGCATGGGACGATATGAAAATTTCATGTCAATTATCCTGGCCAAAATAAGTCACGATATTATCCCGATCTTCAACGAAATATGTTTAAAACTCTTAAAACGGCACTAAAACATGCTGGAATCACTTTACCTTACATTTAGCTTTGTTGTTACCCTTTTCTCGAAACATTATGACTTTATTCTCATACAATTGTGACTTTTTCTCAAAACATGATGCCTTTTTTCTGATAAAATTGTGATTTTGTTTTCTCAAAACATTACAACTTTTTTTCAGAAACAAATGTTTTTATTGCATCACAGATAGGACACTGTAGTAAACTGCAGTCAGTTCGTGAGGATATTCATGATTATCCTGATAATGGAAATTCACCACGATCAACTTATTGTGTTTGTCCCAACCCATAATATTTAGATTTTTTTTTCTTTGGTCTGAATCATGTCAGATGTCACACTGATGCACAGTGCTTCAGTGCAAGAGACGTAAATATAAATCACAGGGACTGACAGAATCTTGGCATACTAAATTGAGAATATGAGTTTAGATATAAAAATGTAATGAACTGCAACATGGCAGGGTCTGTTTAGAGCCTATAAGTCATATTTCTCTGAAAGCGACAAATTTTGACAATTTCTTTGGTTTGGTGACAGGACGCTTCAAAGTGAAGCCTAATCTGGGTCTGCTGGCAGCCAAAAGCCGCGGTGATGAGTGCTTTGCTTCATCTGGAGACACTTCATCAAGTAAGTGTTACATCTCATATTCTCTCTTAACAACAGAGAATTGTGTGCTCAAATGCCACAGAAATATCTAAACAATCTATTTCCCAATTTCTGTTATTTTAGAATTGTGCTCGTTGTCGACGTGCAGTGGAGCTGCTGTTTCCTTTAAGGAGATAAAGGTGCACCAGCCTGCCAGACGCTCCCTCGTTAACTATTAAAGGAACTGGATGGAGATCTGTGCTCTGTTATTGTATTGTGTGTGTGTGTTTGTGTGTCACTTGATGTATTGATCTTTTCCACAATTATTCAAAGCATAGCCTATTTTAACTATTATGCCTCACAAGTATTTACTGGAGTATAATTAGTTTTGAAAGACAGATGATGTCACTGTTTGTTATGGCTTATGTAATGTCAGTGCCGCTACATGTTTGGGCTATCTCCGTTTGTACCAGTAGGTGGCAGCATTGTGTCACGAGCAGAGCTCTCCTCAATGATTTAGCCTGAAATCCACCTCAGTCGGTGTACCATTGACAAAAAGAGGAAATAAATCAGTGTATGCAGCAGAAATTCACTGGCTCTGCTGTTCATCTGTTTGTGTTAAGAACTTAAATGCTATTCTATAGTTCCTTCGCCCATTACAGAACATGCATCTTCTCTTCTTTACCATCACGGAGGCAACAGGCAGACCTTTTTCTCAGTCTGCATTCTAAAAAATTATGATCAGCCACCTGACCGAATGCTGGTAAAATGATATAGCTTATAGCTCATTACATCTACTGTGGTAGGCGCCACTTTAGGTAACTAATCATTAATTCCCAAATTGGCTTGCTAGATGTGAGGAATAACGAGTCACTGTGACATGTAGACATTAAAGCATTTTTTCTGTCTTGTTTCTCATTTAATCATTAATGTTCCACATTTTCTAGCCCTTGGTTGAATAGATTTCAGCTCTTATATGGACTGGAGTGTCTATATTTTAGGAATATGATATGATGAATCACTGTGAATATGTCAATAAAACTTTACTCATGGCAACACAAATTAAATGTGCTGAAACATATTGTGCAATGGAGCTAAATGTGGGTAAAATACTATACTTGTGATAATGATTGCATATCAGTGTCTCTCACTTCCCTGATTATGAAGGGATTTTAAAAACTTAAAAAAGGAGATGATGGGGGGTGTATTAGATCATGCACAGTTTGCACACTGGAACAAAAGGGGAGTTGCTCGTGCTGTTCTGACACTATTTAATTTCTAAGCATCTTAAGAGCCCAATGATCATGCTTGTCTGTTTTAAAGTTTTCTTCTTTAGTTTTAACATAATCCTGTCCTATATTTTTGCTAGAAAACTACTGTCCAATTTTAACATGGATATTGGATTACTCGACAGGCAGCTCCTCAGCATTAAGGCACCATATTTTTGTGCCCTTTCATTGGATCACCTCAGGGCGGTGTCACGTCACCTTATCTGTACTGTATGTGAAAGACTGCAGAAGTTTCTGTCCTGACAGACACATTTTGATGTTTTTAATTATTTAGTCATTGTGAGCCAGTTACAGGAGAGTCGGTCTGCTTGTTGTTTGGTGGGTGATGTTTTTTTGTTTTTTTTCAGGAGTGAAACAACAGCTACTTGAAGCTAAAATGTTCTGTCCCCTCAAAAGACAAACAAATGTACAAATGGGGATAAACAAACACATCAGCTATATCTAATTTAGTATAAAACTACTGCAGATTTTTTTTATTCCTGATTTGTGGTCTTTACTCTGCTGCTACTGTGGTCAATCAGCATTAACAGACTTGTCTGATAGTGCAATATTACTCTCTAATTAATCTGTAATTAATTATGTATAAATCAGAAGTTACAGTTGTATCTGACTGGCAAAGGAAATCATTTGCTCTAACCTGCATTAACAACACGCTAGTGTTTAACTGAATAGTGCTATGGACTTTACTGACCTGTCCTTTTAGGTGTATATTTTACATCTATGATAATCTTGCAAAACAAATGATACCTTCTCCATTGTGTGCTTTTTTTGCATACTTACAGAACATGATTTAGTTCTGTTCTGGTGCCAAAGCAACTCAGATTCACTTTGAGATTGAGATCACTCTGTTGGCCCCAAATCTCCAAGCACTCGTGGATGCTCAGTGTACAGTACAATTGAGCTGTGAAGCTCGTGAAAAACGGATGACAAGATGATAAGTGTTTCTGGCTGACTGCCTGGCTTCTCATGTGGTCTAAGAGCCTGGGCTTTCAATGGAGAAAGGGCAATGCTGTAATGATATGATCTCCACAGCCTCAACAGACTATTAGCTACAGATGACCATGAGATGTATTGCTGCCATAGCGATACACCAGAATTACACTCAAACTGTGGTGGAGGAGAGCATCATTTGGGTCAGCTGCAAAACCAAACAATTATACGGAAGCAAATAACAGACAGAAGTATTTGAATTTTAACAGTCACTGAATACTTAACATTGGGATTTAAACACCACTGAATTCATAGCATGGAAATATTTTACTTTGAAAACCATGTATCTGAATTTATTTGTTCACTTCTTTGAAATGAAAATATGAAATGATTGATTTGCAATTTCAAAAGCTGGATTTGGATATATAAAGTTCCCGCAGTTGATTTCACGCAACCCCGTATCCATGGTAATGACCAGTCGAAATCAAAACTCTGTCTTTTTGGCAGGAGGAAAGCGGCCAATCAAATGACAGTGAACACGGTGGATAGCTGTTTTGCGTCAGGATGCCACAACAATTGGGGACACAGAAACTATAGACACCCTAACTTCCATTTCATCTTGACTGTAAGGGAGGGCATTTTATTCCTAAAGATCCTGAAAGTCGACAAAAATTGATTACTGCCAAAAAAAACGTGCTAGAAGCGAACAGAAGAAAACGGAGCGATAGGGTCCCATAATCAACAGATCCACTTCATATCAGGTAACGTTACACAATGCAAAACTATCGCTAATATCTTTTTCATTTAACAGGCAAAGCAATTTTTAGCCGGAAACGTTAGACTCCAAAGCTGAATCGTCATCACCCCTCCAGGCTTTTGTTTCAGAGTAGGATGAGGGAAAGTAACGTTAGATGTCTGGATACTGCAGGAACATAATACAGCTGGAACGCTGTCGTTCCAGCTGTTTTAATACTAATAAAAATCACCCCGGGGGCATTATAATGGTTGGTAATATCTAATTATCAAGTTTTACAATATAACGTTCAATGTTCTTGCAATTAAAGTGCATAGTGAACTCTTGCTCACAGCTTTACTGCCAACATGCTGGTGTCATCAAAATGAGTCACATGACATTCAGAGCTCTATAGTTTTCAATGTTCACAAATGAAGATCCAAAAATTCAAGTTTCAGAATTTCAAGAAAATGTAAGGAACTCAGGTTGCTGAAATTCAACTGGTCAAATGAGCCTGGGTAACTCGGCTGTTGCTACGTGATTTTTTTTAACTTCAATTTTTCAATCTGAATTTGAACACCTGAATTTGAGCAACCTGAATCTTTTTTTTAATTTATTTATTTTTATTCTGAAATTGTGAACATTGAAAAAAGATATATATTCAAAATCAGCTCTTGAAATTGCAAATCAAGAAAGTTCATATTTTAATTTCAAACAAATAAATTCAGATACATGGTTTTCAGAGTAAAATAGTTCAATGCTATAAATGTAGTGGAATGTATTAAGTATTAAATATTAAGTATTTGGTGGCTGTTAAAATTCAAATACTTATGTCTCTTATTTGCTTCCATACAATTACAACAGCTACAGTAATGCTTAACTGTAAACAACATGTTGAAACATGGCATTCTTTCAAAAAAAAAAAAAAAAATCTATCAACCATTTCATGAGAGCAAAAGAGGATATCTGACATTTTAACAAATCCACCAGCCTAGCCTATATCTCATGGTCTCTTTGAAAACAGCCCATCCTTTTTTCCATGGTAGTCAATGGCTGGTAAAGCCTCTTTCCCTGCCTCCCTCAGTGGAGCTGTAAAACCTGACCTCCTTAATCTTTCAGTGTCTTTTGATTTCCCTCAGCTTGACTGGGCGTGAACACACATCAGCACTTAAGACGAAGAGCGCTGTCGCCTGTTGATTTCTGCAGGCGCTGGGAGATGAGATTCGGAATTTGGATTTTCAGTGTTTAGCCTCACATTCGGCTGCATTGGTTTATACTGAAAATCCAGATTGTGAGGTCAGCAGCAAGTGATGCCATATAAATGCAAAGATAACAAATGTACTGAATACGACACAATAGCCAGATTATTCATTATTTTTATAATGTACAATAAATTATTTACAATGATAAGGGAGATGGGCTGCTTTACATATAAAAGCACAGGCCAGGGTTACAGGGTGGTGTTTATATTTATTCTACATCCACACGCCTCTTCTACTGAACAATATCTAGGTCCTGGTTGCTATGGCAACTAGCAAGCCCATACTGGAGAGCGACCAGGAGACATTAATAAGCTTACTGTGAGCTTCTTTGGCTCCTTCTGTTGGTCATGAGCGCAGGCAGCGGCTGTAGGATTTCAAGCCGCACATGCATGCACACAAAAAATATGCAAGCACATTCGTTCACGATGAAAACACGCACTTCACTAACACAACACCGGCAGCATTTGGGATGAAAATAAGAGGTGCCAGGCAACTGATGTTAGAAACCGAGGACGCCTGAAATGCCCTAAGAAAGTGTTTCACCATCTGCCGATTTTTCCTACCAGCATCCTGGTACCCACAGTGTGAAGGAAGCTCTAGTGGTGAAGGCGAGGGGATGCAGCAGGGGGAGGGGGGGTCAACGCCTTGTTGGAAGCACAGACAGGAACACGACTAGCCAGGGGGGGGGGGGTATTGTGGGTCTTTGTAAGCTAAGGATTCCCCTAGAAAAAAAAAGCCCTCCCCCATTCGCCCACAGCAAATCTCCCACCCCTATTAACAAAGCCACGGTAAGCTAGTGTGTGGCCGTGTTATCCAGGCCAAGGGTGGGGCACTTGTGTGTCTGTATATTTACATGCACATAGATGTGTGAAAAGTCATGTGCATGTCAAATTCTAATAGCTATATGTATTTATTCAGTATCCAATGATGAACTGCTTTTATTAATTTACATATTTTCAATTTAGTTACAATGCATTAGTTACCAACAAGCTGCTGGCCCCTGTTGTTGTTCATTTCAATATCCCAGAAGACTAAAGCTTATTAAGTGCAAATTAGTATTTTTTATCTGCCACATGCAAACAATAACACTTAAACTAATATTAAAACATTATTCATTAGATTGGAAAGCAATTCAGCCTTCACTGAGAGACTTAATTTCCTACCGCTATTTACAGTTTTTAAAATCAAATGCATTACAAATATTTATTAAAGAGCAATAACCAAAATTAAAGGGACAGTTCACCCCCCCAAAAAAAAAACATATTACCTGTAGTGCTATTTATAAGTCTAGATTGTTTTGGTGTGAGTTTTGGAGATAATAATAATAATAATAATAATAATAATAATAATACATTTTATTTATAAGGCGCCTTTCACAACACTCAAGGTCGCCGTACATCAAAATACAATATATTAAAACACAGTTAGGTCGTCATACATAAATAATACAATACATTAAAACACACACTTAGAATAAAATATCGGGACAGAGTCTGCAACAGAACACCACAAACATAGGAACATTAACGATTGTACGCCTATAATGTACGCCAATATTAAACTGATAGCCATTATTAATATTTATTATCATTATTCACATCTATCTTACAGAGGTGTGAACACATTCTCTCCTGAAGGAAGATTGTTTCAGGTTGAATATGCCATAGAGGCCATAAAAGTGAGTATTGCATCCTGATATTGTACACTAAACTTGAAAATAAATGTCCACCTCAAAGCTGATTTTTTTTTTTTTTTTGGTCTGGCTTTGCTTTTCCAGTTGGGCTCCACAGCCATCGGTATCCAGACAACAGAGGGGGTGTGTCTGGCTGTGGAGAAGAGGATCACCTCTCCGCTGATGGAGCCCAACAGCATTGAAAAGATCGTGGAGATTGACAGTCACATCGGTGAGTGAGAAGACAATCAGACACAGATTTACTGAACCTCAAACTTAGATGCTGAATGAAGTGATTGAGAATATACTGTATGCTAAAGGATTGCCCCACCCTCAAAATTATCATTTGTTCATCAATTACTCACCCTGTGTTATTTTGGATTCATTGAATTCCACGGTGAATGGAGAATCCAGAATCGGTGAAAATTATTTCTGAAGGGGGACACGTTTAATGACAGCAAAACTATATCAAAAGATCTGTTTACAAACTCTCATGCAGTATAATCCAAGTCCCATTTATCCAGTCATATGTTCAGTACTTCTTAAACACATGCATATTCGCTAAAACCTTACCACCACACAGACGGACTCCAGCTTGCACTGGCGCACTACTCGTCCGGACTCGCACGGAAGAGTAGTGCGCCTGCGCAAGCGATAGACCGTACAATAGGGAGCCGAAGGGATGACGTCTTTTTGTAGGATTCCCTCATCAAAAAGCCTATGGGAGTTTTGTATTGTATTTTGGATCATTGCAGAAAATAATCCCTGTGTCAAACACAAGTTTGTGATACTTACACATTTTGTCTAGCAAGTGAATCTCTCCACATGAACACCACTTTTATGATTTTAGAAGCATAAATGCAATCAGCAGAAGTAAAAAGCTGTTGTTAGGCTATAAACAAACTACACCAACAGTCGCATTTCGCTGGTCGATCGAGGTTGTCGAGGACATTAAACATCATAGTGCCGTTTAATGTCCTCGACAACCTCTGTAGTCTCATTTAGCCACTTGTTAGCAACCGCCTTTTTAAACATGTAAACGCTTCGAAATGCACCAGCGGGGTATTTTATGTCATAGAACAAAACGTGAAACTTTCTGAAGCTTGTGTTAACCACAGACCTTATTTCAGACGTCTAAACAAAAACACATTTAAAAAAACCATTGACTTCGAGACGAGGGAACCGGAAGTGTTAAAATGCTAAACTAATTTCTAGGTCTTAAAACTACAAATTTAGGCACCCTATACATCTCTGTCATATTGTTTAATTGATGATTGATAGGATACTGTTTCAGTCACATCCCTTACATGTGACTTCACAGCTTGATCAGGGGCAATCATTACACCCTTACATATTGCATAATAATGTTCCCACAGATAACATGGAATGACATTACCTTTCTCCCACTTTGGCTGTGCTCCTTGTTGCTTTAAGGCAAGGATACTCAACTTGATTTGCCTGGGG
>JAOVVB010127769.1:0-12349 GCA_028570985.1 Heterobranchus longifilis | reverse complement strand
GGGTGGGGGGGCGACTGATTATTCAAGCAGCAGCAGCAGCTCTTCACCTTGATGTCATCGAAGAAGAGTGCGGTTTCGCCCTCGATAATGGGCTGAAGGAGGGGACCTCTGCGCTTGCTGGAGGGAGAGCCCTGTGGTGACGGTTAAGAAGGAGGCGTTAACCACGCTGAGGCGCTCACGCTGGCGTTTGCAGCAAAGCCACGAGAAAACGCCACACTACCTTCACCAAATTCGGTGTCTAAACTTTTATCAGAGGTGAGGCGAAGCAGAACTTTTCCTTCTTTTTTCCAGCTTAACCCAATAATTTGGGATCTCTATAAAAGTCAAATATGCATGTTTTGATATCGTTAGAAAGATAAACTTCTTATCTTTCATTTGTAGCAATTTGTGTTAGACAAATACAGATATCACTGGATCTCTGTTAATATCTTGGCTGTATTTTATAAAATGGGTTGCTAGTACTTTATGGGAAACATCAAATTTGTGTTCTGATATAACACCGGTTCTCAAATCCGTTCGCATGGATTTACACATTGAGTTTTTTTTTTTTCTACCATGTGACCCCAGAGGGGCTCCGTAGTAAGCCAAGGGGTATTTATTTTACATATTAAAAAAAAAGGTGCTTGTTACGGGGTTAAAAGCTGGGAAAAAATTGTTCCAGGATAATAAAAACGCAGCATCGTAACTCTATGGCAGTGGTCCCAATTTGCATGATGGGGATTAAATGTGCTGCATTATATAACGGATATATACTGCAGATCATATCTTACATAATAGAAATGGTTGAGTACACAAAAAAATAGGGAAAAGGAAACAAACACACCTGTCTATTTTATGCATCGATTAATCCAACAAAGTCGCATTATGGGCCAAACGCCTCATATCATAGTCATCAGCTATTTCAACAGTTTCTGACCCGCTCCTGCACTCAGCTGTTCATGACGCCATTTCCCGTGAACTCAATCTGCCACCTATGAGCTGCTTTATGACCGGGGGGGGATTCACTGAGCTGCTAAAGCAGGACTTAGAAAGGTGGATAACACGTCTGTGGCACGACTGCCACCCGTTCCCACACAGCAGCAGGCACTAAAGCCAACATGAGCTGGGATTAAGTGTCTGCTGCAGACGCTTTGACGATGCGGTGATCTTTGCCGCTCGCTCGTGAAAGAGCAGCGGGACACGAGTGTGGCAGCTGTGGAGGAAAAAAGAAAAAGGAAGATGTGACACTTACAATGACGGGGATGGTGGAGGCTCTGCACAGGATCTGTTTCACCAGGCGATATCTGTCGTACAGCGGCTTCATGATCTGCCTCTCGCTCTTGGTGACCTGAAGTAGCGAAAAAGGACGGGCACCATGTTAGCACAGCGTTAGCTTCTTTCAGTCCACCATCCCCTAACTAGCCGCAGCAATAACATAACACAAAATGACAGCTAACCCAGAGCGGCTGTTCAGCCCGTTCTTTAGAGGGTGAAGGTCATTAACCACAACCCGCCGGGGAACGCAGCGTGAGGAGGTGACGAAAAGGTCAGCTGCACTTCCTCATATACGACAATACTGGCAGGGATTACACGGCACAATTATTGCAATTGGATTATATTGCCTGACATCAAACAAAGTGTGCGTCAGATCCTTTTACAGTTCAGTTTTCCAGTCCTTTAAATGTCGCTCTGTTTTCTAACAGCCTAAATTGACACAAATAAAGATAAAAGGACACAAAACACATCCATCGTTTAATTTCTAGCTCAAAGACGCACACTGTGAAAGCTAACCAGACGCACACGCTCTGGCTTGAGACATTATTCACCCTCGACTTGAAATCTGGGTCACAATGAAGTGGTAAACAAGGTTTTTCTTCTGTGTGGGCCAACATGGCTGGATGGAGATCTGATATACAGTTTGCTTTGGCCTTTTTGAGGAGGCCGCATGTATGTGCGTGTGCGTGATTGTTTATTTGAAGGAGGACTTACTGGTCGACCGTGTATGCCCTCGTAGTACAGGAGAGCTTTCTGCAGGGCCACTTTCTCCGCTCCGATCTGCTCCCGTGTCATATCCTGTCAGCAGGAAGTGAAAACATCAAAACCTTTCAGTGTCTGCCTGCTTTTAAATGTATGCGGTTTATCTTACATGGAAAATCCATTTGCTGTCTGTCTATGTTTTATTTATTGCGAGTGTGAAAGGCGGTCTTACTTTGATGTCCTCGGGACGGTTCACCTCCTCCCTCTTCTCCTGCAGCTTCTTCTGAATCGTCTCCAGGCTGCTCTCCACCGGAGGCTTCGGCACTTTCTCCTGCTGAGGTTTCTTCTCCAGCTGAGAGCCGAAGCTTTTGGGCAGCGTGTTGCTGCGCTGGCGGGTCATCGGCGGCAGGTCCTCTTCAGACTTCATCAGCTTGTTTTCTGATGAGGACGAACAGGAAAATATATATATATATGAGCTTTGTTGACTTTAGTTTCATCTCACTGCAGACAGTCCATCAGCTGTGTCATTTCTCCGCCTTACCTTTTAGTTCTTTACGAAGCTTGGCCAGCTCATTAACCCATCTCAGCACCTCTGGGTTTCCAGCTTTATCACTGTGGGAGGGCTGGATGAAAAAAAAAAAAAAAAAAAAGCGATAGAACAATGAAACAGCAGCATCTATAATTATTGCTTTCGCGTCATCGCGTTGTATGCGCGCGATGACGTCATTACATTGCACAAACTGCGTGACAAACGAAACTAACCAAACACTCAGCAACTCAAAAACCCCCCAAAAAATTGACACAGTTCAAATAATTAAGTGTTAAGAAATATTTTGTTTGTGTTTCTACATTTAGAAACCTTTTGGATCAATATGATTTGTGTGTTTATTTAGTCAAATTTGATGGAAAAAACATGTCAGATGTATGTATTCTTTTTTTTATATTTATGACACAACTTCGATACTTTTATCAAGTATTATGGCTTATTGACTTACAGAACCTTTTAGCTTATGTTGTACAGATTTTAGATTTTACATATGAAGCATTTGAAGATACTCCAAGAAATGACATCACAATAAGCAAAGATACAAACTTGGCACCGGCAGGCCACTTCTATTGCAGAGTTCAAAGGGTTAATGTGATAAAAGGAGCACTTGTTACTCCTGCACCTACCCTGTATTTCCTCTCCTCTTCAAACCTCTCCTCGAACCTGTGGATCTTCTTCCTCAGAACATGGATCCTCTTTGTGAGCTGCGCGGACGTCAGCTCCTCTTTCTCATCGTCGCAGGAGCCAAGAGACGAACTCCGTCTGCGACTGGAGAGATACAGTAATGTTGTTAATAATTTCACTGGCAGCTCCTTCCTACTTGCCTCTACATTAAATAAAACATGTGTAGGGTTTACCTGATAAACGAGTGTGCGTTCGGTGGCGAGGGAGGCACTTCAGTGTCGTCCAGGTACTGCTGGCACTGTCCGTAGGCGTAGAAGCGAGGGGACAGCATCGGGTCGCTGTCCTCCTCCAGAAGATGGCGGATGAGACGTCCCCCCGCGTGAGGGGACAGTCGGGCTTCCTCGCGGTCCATGCTCTCCCTCTGCAGTGACGAGTACGCTGGGACCGGTTCTGAGAAACACACACAAAAAAAAAAACACACGTGTTAAAACTTGTTCTGCTGTCAAACAGAAGACGTAAACATGAGATATTTGACACAATGCAAACAAAGGAGAGGTGAGTGCAGGATCTTAGAAATGTGGTGCATGCTGCCCGGCAGACAAACACAAAGCTTGCCTTAGTACAGTGACAGCACAAGAGTTCAACAGCATTTCGTGAACTCTAAATCCAAATCTGCTTATTGAATCAGAATCCTTTCATATCCTTTATACTATAAATCCCTCTTATTTTTTTAACCAGTTACAAATAACTGGTTGAGCTACAACAAATCATTGCCTAATAGATAACTTATTCTAAATAGCTGATTAAATAAATGGATAATGATTGTTGGCTGCAACCTTTTTTTTACCCCATTACTGATTAAAATGCAGATTATATTCTCAATTAATCATTTGCTCGAGTGGACAATACCATCTGTTTCTTATAGCCCCAAAGAGACGTCTTCAAATTGCTTGTTTTGTCCCACCAAGAGTCGAAAAACCAAAGTTATTAATTCTTTTAATCACATAAGACAAAGAAAAGCAGAAAAATCCACACAATTGAGAAGCCGAAATCAGGAAATGTTTGATACTTTTGCTTCAAAATAGATGCTGATTCATTTTCTACCAACTGAGGAATCGCCCTTTCCTAACAAAAAAAAAGAGAAAATTGTTGAGAAAACAAATGGGGGTATTTTAACTTAAATCCTAAATGAAGCCAGCGTTTTCTTTCCTGCTACAATCTGTTTTTAAGATACAGGATGGGTCAAAATAATGTTCTGAGAAAGTCCAACAATATGGTAATTTTCCAAAGATCAGCACTTATAATACATTCCTCTCCCTGCTAACATCTTTATGGATCCTCTCTGGCGAACTAAAAGTCACTGGACATGATGAAGCTGCTCTCTCTAAAACCCTTGTGGGACAAGAAAAACTTCCTCTGGGCCTCAACAGTCACAGATGTTGTTTTGGAACTGAGGGTGAGACACGCCCACCCTCCCTCTCTCCGTTCATCCCCTGGTTACAGTCTCCGCTCTGGTAATAATTATGTCTGGTGAAAATAGCCATGCAGATACCCCTGACAATCCCGGGGCTATTAATAATGCCTGGCTCTCCGTGGGATAATGTCAGGGCGCGACCCCTGTTGAGAGGTACAGTGATGAGTTTCCACTCTGCATGGTGAGAAATAAACCTGCTCGGTCGTCTGTCCGAGCACATGTGCATGAGAGGAAGACTAGACAGAGAAACATCAGTTATAATGAGAAGGGGAAAACTCCATAGAAACGATGTGAAACTCGGCAGGAACAATAATGTAGATTTCCCGGAAAAAAAGGTGAGACCTGTAACATCTCGGTGTCGGGAGACTCTAGAAATATACACAGGAGTTGTTACACGGGGAGAAGAGATGGAGGGAGAGAAAACAAGGTCCGAGGGAAACCAGCCGTCAGTGTAAACATTCAAAGTGTCAGAGAGCGCACGTGAAAATATGCACACCCAGTCTAAAACTGCACATGCATATTTTTCTTAGCTGAGGTGAGTTCCACCTCTGGTCCCGCGGGTCCTCTTGTACTTTTTTGGTTACGTGCAGTTTATCAAGCAGCAACTCTCTGGCATGTTAGCACTCGCTCACAGCAGCAGGTGAAACTCTCAATCACTCTGAATGTCTTCCTTGGAGCTCTATTATCTAGCTCAGACTGAGCAGTGCAGCCGACCACTGAGGCTCCATGGCATTTGAAATTAATCCTTTAAATCAACCGCTCCCTGATGGTTCAGGATTAACGAGACTAATGAAACAAAAAAAACATGCCAGTTTGCCATTTCGCTAAAGGTTGCTGTGTGTGTGAGACGCTCGGCCACAATGTTCCAGATCGTTCAAGCATGTTGCCATGCAGTAGGAAAAGGTCATTCGCACAGACCTTTCTTTCTCTCGGGATGCTGTTATTTGCAGCAAAGCAAGTCAGAGCTGACGGGGATGTAACGTAACACTTACCATCGCAACAACTTGTGTAAAAAATGGTTTTGAAATCAAGGAAAGGGGTGTCAAAGAACGGAGAACCTAGAGGAACAAAGGAAGAAAAGAAGGGAGAAGAGAAGGACAAGATGAGGGAACGAAAGCAACGAAATAGACGGAAGAAAGGACCAGCATGCATCCTTCTTGTTGCAGTAAATATGGGAAATCAAATTAACAAGCCTCTCCTAATTAACGAGACATATGAGCTGCAGAGTCCCCGTTAATGTCTTTCCACCGTCGCTGGCAGACAGACAAGGACAGAGCAGCGGCAAATATCAGGTCACCATGACACAAAGTGAACTGGGACAAAGGCCTCCCAGCACTGCCTAATAATGCCCTCATCCACCAGCGAGCACATTTGTACAGTATTACACCGTCTGTACAGTATGCACAGTACTGACTATCATTATACAGCTTTATTGAGTGCTTATTCAGAACATAATTCCCTTTTTGGCGCTCCTTCGTGAAGAATAAACATGCCAGCTACACAGAAAAAAAAACCCTCTCCCAAGTTCAACTTTGCACAATACATTTACACAATTGCAGTTTGTGCAGTGGGAACTCATGCTTCAAGGGACCTGATCTGTTCTCCATCTCATGATACTGAATTTCCCAATGGCCTGTCACAGCCAATCATGCAGGCTCCCTGTGGCGTCCTCGCTGCCATGAGCTCAGTTATGTATTCAGGACAGAATGTACAGGAAGGACATTCAACAAGAGGCAAAAAGACGAGAAAAAAAAAAAAACCCACAACGGACAAGTGATCTAATGTAAAAAAGTTTTTCATAATTTCGGCGTAAAAAAAAACAGCCAATCTGGATTGTACATTTCCTGAACAAACTGTACAAAGTTACCCTCTGCTACATCCTCCTTCAAGCAAGCGGAATTTTAATGACATCTGTGTACGGACAGAGGACTAATCCAACAAACACCACACCTTTATGCAGACTAAAGAAACTGTTTGTTGCCTCAGGCACAATATTTATGTACTTTACATGTACACAGTACATGTCTTCTGCCGTGCTGCAAATGCTGCACAGCAACAACAGACCTCTGTTGTTTTTCCACATATCACATTTGGCCACTAGAGAGCTCCACAAAGCATGCAATCGTCTGCCTGTGCTCCAAACATGAGGCTGTTGGAAGTTGAGAGATTTATTGCATGGAACAATTTTGCTCTGACTGCCACATCAAACAGGAAACAGTGCTGGTGGTGGGAGTGAAGACCAAGTTTGCAGCAGAAAAGACGTCAAATCGTGCCAGAACATGCCCTTTAACTGTAGGAAACTGTAGGGATTAACCTGTTGGTTATCATTCCAGTGCACAGTTCAGCAAAATGCTTGGCTTTCACTGCTTAACACATACTTCCACTCACCTCCGCTGTGTCGCAACATCCTAACAAAACACTCACAGTCTCAGTGCACTGCAATTGTGCATGATTTCCTTTCTGCACAAATGCCAACACCACTGCATAAACAAACATACTAATAACCAACTCAAAATAAGTCTGACAGCAAAACAGACTTTTTCTACAAACTGTGCTTTAGAAACTTGATAAGCCAGCATCAATAAAATAATGTGGACATACTTCATTAGAAGCATTTCAATTTCGATCTTGTGCAAAGCTGCGATTTAATGCAAAATCACCACCACTATTCCTGGAGTGACAGAGCAAACATTAAAATTTAAACTGACTTTTTAAAATGGAGCACAACAACACTTAAATCAGGATCAATAAACTCTCCGAATGCATGCCAAGTTTCTACAGACTTGTACACTGTTATCACCATTCAACTCCCATTTAATGATTGATTTCTGACTGGGAATTAAAGCAGCAGCTGAGTCTGGAAGCAATTCAGTACCAGAAATTGCCAAGTAACAATACATCCTGGTAAAGTACACTTCAAATAAAACCACAGGAGGAGCTCTAAACTTAGAGCAAGATGTGGTCTAATTCAACAGCAGCAAAACACCAAACTGTCTGCAGTGCTGCTGCCTTATCTTAGCCAGCCAGGCAAACAAGCAGCTCACATCTCCAGCCACATACAGGTGGCTACAGAACTTAAGAGGATCTTTTACAATTAAATCCAGCAGGAGAGACAGAAGGAGATGCATCAGGAGGAGGAGGAGGAGGAGGAGGAGGAGGAGGAGGCAGCAGAAGGTGTGCAGCTGCTACCCAGACACCCATGTGCAGAATGAGTGGGTTGTTCGGGCACGTTTGTGTGAAAAGGTGTGTATTCCAGATAGTATTGGACCTATTTAGACATAAAGTACTGCATGTAAGAGAACAATCTAAGCATGAAAACAACAGTATAGCTTTACCTCCCCAGTTGTTTTCCTCAGTAAGTGCTGTCAGGTCCAGTCGGGGCACGTCTTCGCAGCTTTCGCAGTCCGGGTCCGAGCCTCGCACCTCTCCGCCGACCCTCCCCGTGTCACAAGTGACGGGCGACTCCTGGATCTTCATCCTTAACGTCTGCACAACCATGAGAGAAAAGAAAAGAGCGCTCAACAATGATGACCAGCCTGTGAACACACTCTTTAAGTTGAGCCACACACTCCCACAGACTGGCCCTGCCCTAAGAGAGGGGGCGGCCCCCTGCTCGCCATTGGCTGCCTCTGCGGCCAAAACATCCGCCCATCTGTCTTTGGCTGTGTGTATTGAGACCCCTCCCTCTCTCCCTCTCTCCCCTCCCTCCCTCTTTTCCCTCTCTTATTATTTTCTCTCTCTGCAGTAGTCCCGCTTGCTTTCTCTCCTGCCTGACATGCATATATTCCCCACCCTACGCCGCCCTGGACTTGTTTGTTTCACAGCAGCAAGAGCAGAAGGGAGGGGTGGAGAGAGAAAGAAAGAGAGGGGAGGGAGGGAGGAGGGGAGGGAGGTGAGGACAAAAAAAGCAAACAGATTGTGAGCTAGCACACGTAGGCTGACTGGGTGATTTTTCTCTCTCCCTGTCTGTCTATGCAGACATACATCCAGCTCAACGCAGAGATATATATTACATGCAAGCAGTCTCCTCCAGCACCTATTCTCTCCCACTGTTTACCCATAATGCACCAGCTTCTCCTCTCTCTCCCATCTCAAACTTCCACAAACTCCACTCCAGCTTCTCCTCGATCAAAGCTGTGTAATCAAATTTGAGTGTAAAGTAAATAATTTTGGTGAAACAACATACTCAGCGGGTCATGTATTTAGAACGTGTCCATGGATCACTTAGCACTAAACCCATGGGGTCCCATTTCCTCTGTCTGGGCGTGGGACCAAGCTATTTTTAAAAAAAACACATCAGACACACACTGCTACTATGTAGACCTCATAAATGCCACAGATGGCTTACGGGAAGGGGTGCACTGAATCTGGTTACAATAGCCCTTGTTTTGTTTTTTGTTCACGATAGTAAGTTGTTGTTGTTGGCAGGTTCATGTGAGATTACGGTGCACCAGCATAATAAGTGTGTGTGTGTGTGTGTGTGTGCGTGTGTGCGTGTGTGCGTGCGTGCGTGCGGAAGTGAGGCCAAAAACAGGGAGTTATCACGTCTCAGCTGTTACAGGAGAAATAACTTTGATGTGCTGAGAATCACGGAGTGCCCGGAGAACGTGACTGACTAATAGCTGATATTTAAGTACCTCTTACTTACCGGCACTGTTTTCAAATCAGGAACACCCCCCACCAGTGCCTCCGTGAATAAGTACATACTGCACCAGCTCACTCAATCAACAGAACAGAACAGTTATCACAGATCCACAAACACATATTCCTCTAAATAATATTCAGAGCAGTTCTGTTGTATCAGCTTCTAGACCAGCGTGAAAAATGTTTTTAGTAAACAGAAACTAAATAAAAACTAAACTGGAAAACTAAAATTAAACTGAAACGATATTGCCTGGTTAAAAAAACAACTAATACAAATAAAATAAAAAAATTTAACAAACTAAAACTAAAACTTTCTGAAAATTAGCTAAAACTAAACTAAAATCAAATTGAAAATTCAAAACTATGATAATTTTGTTGTAGACCCAGACTAACAAACAAACAAACAAACAAACAAACAAACAAACAAACAATAAGTCAAGTATTTCTTGGTGAAACTACTGTTTCCAAGATCAGTGAAGAACTTTCATGCTCAAGTAGTGATAATGGTTTTAAAGTTGTGTTAAAGTTATTGGTTTTGTGCCAATTAGCACCTTTTTAAAAATGTAATCAAGAACAATTCACACTGAAAGCGTTTCGTATGCAGATTCAGATATTTAAAGACTAATCATTACATCCTGGTTCATTAACATAACAACAGTTTCTTTTCAAGTAATTTATGTTAATTATAAACATTTATGATCAAAGTAAAACTTGTTAATTAGCAGCTTGTGTCTGCTTTGTTATAAACTATTTGCTTGTTAACTAATGCACTTTAATTGCCGTCACGCAATTAAAGTGTGTCTCTATGGAGAAAGTTATGTAATGTTATGAGTCTCAGAGGTAAGAGATGTTGACACTGAATAACATTGTTGTGATATGATACATCTAGAACGATTTTGAAAAAATATCTAATTGCGATTATTTTTACAGATATTGCAATTGCGATATAATTTGGGATATTAGATATATAATATATAATTTTTGCATCATTATTCTCATTTTACGGAAGCCCTGAGAAAAAAGTACCCGTTTTCACAGATGAAAAAAAAAAAAAAAGATCGCAAAAAGTCTTGCTTACCTCTCAGGGCTGATTATTCGGTCTACAGTCTGATTGTTTGTGAGGATCTGTACTAACAAAGATGTTTTCTTCAGTCTGTAGAACACCATGTGTCTGCAGAACTACAGTATTTAATTTAAAATTATATTCTGACACATATTTCACCTTTAACAAATATTGTGCCTCCTGTGATTTGAAAATTGCAGCAGGCCATATTGTGATTTCAATCAAATTGAGATGAATTGTTCGTCCCGACTGCAGAGCTCTGCTCTTTACATACAGAGGACACACTTCTTCACGTGTAGCGACTGTAAGTGAAAACCACTGGGATGTGTTAATGTGATATTTGTTATTTATTCCAAAAGATCTGCACTGTAACTGCTCAATCTAAAAGTTCAAAATACAAGTGCAAACTATTTTTGGATGGACTGAAAAATGTGGAGCGTGGTGCACAAATACTGTAGAAAGCTTTGTGCTCAAAACATGTCCCGCACACTACCCAGAATGCAATGGGCCATGCCCTTTCTCAGTGTGTTTGTGGCTCAGTCTCAGTCTGAGGGAGACCCCTGGTGGATAAATAACTGCATGAAATACAGAGATGACTCAGGTTGACTCTTGGGGGGCACAGAAACTCTTTTGCCCCCCAGTGCCCCCCCAGTGCCCCCCAATACTGACCGGTGTGCCATAGTAACGCCATATGTTGATAATAACAATACTCACAGGCTGCTGGTCACTAGGCTCATACTCACAGACTCATACCCGTGCATAAGCCTCGGCCACATTTGTTTATCTATTTTGAAGATTGACAAGTAACTCTGCACCGGTGTTGGGACGAATATATCAGATACTGATGGTGGCTGATTACATCGTTGCTCTTTATTGGGACGATAGTTATCATTTTATTTTGATAATTGAATCATCTGCCTGAGAGCCGCTCCTGCACCTCCTCTGTGCCTCCTCTGCGCCTCCTCTGCGCCTCCTCTGCACCTCCTCTGCACCTCCTCTGTGCCTCCTCTGCACCTCCTCTGTACCTCCTCTGCACCTCCTCTGCGCCTCCTCTGTTCCTCCTCTGCACCTCCTCTGTGCCTCCTCTGCACCTCCTCTGTGCCTCCTCTGCACCTCCTCTGTGCCTCCTCTGTACCTCCTCTGCACCTCCTCTGCACCTCCTCTGTACCTCCTCTGCACCTCCTCTGTGCCTCCTCTGTACCTCCTCTGCACCTCCTCTGCACCTCCTCTGCACCTCCTCTGCACCTCCTCTGCACCTCCTCTGTTCCTCCTCTGCACCTCCTCTGCGCCTCCTCTGCGCCTCCTCTGTTCCTCCTCTGTGCCTCCTCTGTGCCTCCTCTGCACCTCCTCTGTGCCTCCTCTGCACCTCCTCTGCACCTCCTCTGCACCTCCTCTGCGCCTCCTCTGTGCCTCCACATCTAACTCTGTGATTTTAAGGATTGAATACAACCAAACCAGAGCAGGTGATTGTTGGAGTGGAACGATGGTTTGGGTGAGTTTTACTTCAGTTTGAGCGGTGTGTTTTTTTTTTTTACGATGAGTCAACAAGGAAACTTTGTTGGGTGAGACTTTGTTTAGGACGTGCGCGGTTGCATTTTACTGTTTAATAAGGAAGTTAAGTGTGAGAACACATTCTACCGTGGCAGCGCGTTGCGTCATCCTATAGACACACCGTTAAAAAAGAAAGAAAACGTCTCTGCATGTCTCTGTGAGCAGCTGGACAACCTGTCTTCACACCAGAAATTTGCTGACCCAAAAAAGTTTTCATGTCGACTCCATGAGAAGAAATCAACATGCAGTGTTTTTTATTTCCCCGTCGCAGCGTGCAGGATGAGGAGGAGAGTGAGAGCTGACACAACCCTGTTCTGCACAGTCAGATAGTAACTACTCCACCACACACACTAACAGAGGGAGAATGGAACAAAGTACATTTACTCAAATACTGTACTTTACTGTACTGTACTGTACAGTTTTGAGGTACTTGTACTTTACTTGAGTATTTCCATTTTATGCTACTTCATACTTCTACTCCATTACATTT
>JAOVVB010127758.1:0-12349 GCA_028570985.1 Heterobranchus longifilis | reverse complement strand
TCTAGTCCTGCTCTATATGAAAAGTGTCCTGAGATAACTTTTGTTATGATATGACACTATAAATAAAATTGAATTGAGTTGATTCAGATTTTAGAATATGGTAAAAGGCTTCGTTCGATAAAATCCAGCAGATAACTTTCAACAATTTGCAGTCAAGCACACACAAATGATATATTACGTAAAACCACAGACTGTATCTAAAGATGAAAGGCATGACACCTCCCCAAAAGTGAAGCCCAAACATGTCAATCGCCCCCTGGTGGCTGGCATAAATCCTGCCCCCTCTATGTTAGCACCTGGGACATGGGCCAAACTAAAAACTCAGAGTACACATCAAATACATTTTTTAACATATTGACACTATTGTTGCCCATGCAAGGTATGGGCTTATTACATCATTCATTATGGGTCAGTAAATGGTAAATGGACTGTACTTATATAGCGCTTTTCTAGTCCGACCACTCAATGCGCTTTACACTGCGAGTCATTGACCCATTCACACCACATTCATACAGGAGGATAGCAGAGGTTACCGTGCAAGGCACATGCTCATCAGGGGATATAAACACTCACACACATTCACAAGCCGATGACTATGCCTTCAGGAGCAATTTGGGTTCAGTATCTTGCCCAAGGATACTTCGACATGTCGACTGCAGGGGGCCGGGGATCGAACTACCGACCTTCCAGTTAGTGGACGACCGCTCTACCTGCTGATCCAGTAGTTGATTTAATCATGGCATTTGCTACACTGACTCTTGAGGTGTGGGACTAGCACTTCAGGGCTACAGGGCTACATCAGCCACTATTCAATATTCGTCCGATATAAACTGCTTGGTAGAGCTCACTAGTTAGAGCATACTTTCATAGCACATATTCAATACACTAATACAATACCTTAATGCCTTGGAAGACTGAGCGTGATCCTGCAGAGCACATTGCAAAACAATCCCACTGCAGAGATTCCATTGGAGATCAATGCATGCAACACATTAATTGTGTTAATTGACTACAATGAGTGAGATGGAGTCCCATTATGGCTATAAGGATTAAATCAACAGTGAATCACCTATGGCAGAAAACTATTACACTGTTCTCTATGGACTGAAACTTTTAGGTGTGTTCGACTTCTGTCCACCCACCGATGAGTGATGTCACAGCTAGTGTTTTCCATTAGCGAGCAAAATACACTCATTGGGGTGTGATTCAAAATGCAACATGCTTTTAAGTTTCAGCCCATTAGGAGCAGTGCACCAGCAGTGTACTCCACTGTATGACTCAGAGTTAAATTACTTTGACACATAAACGTGCCAGAACAAAGAAGGTGGAGCAGGACCATGAGGGGAAAGCAAAAGAGAGGCCTTAGTGCCAGTCAATCTAGGGTTACGAAGTGCAAACCAGACCAGTACAGGCTCTTGGCAGTATGACGGCGTAAACTGACAGGGCATGTGCTTCATTTGAGTTTGATTACATTTGTGACCCTACTTCCAAAGAGAGGGGCAGTGGTGTAACAATATATGATGATATTACCTTGTTGTAGCCAAATAATTGGAAAGGCTGGGCTCAGAAAGGACACAATATGTAACACAGACCACATGCACACAAACACACCTACACATTATGAATACATCTATACATGCACAGAAAATGGTAAAGTAATATTTCTGTAGGCGGAAGCTAGACTGTAGAAACAGAGTGGCATTTTATATAAAGGGGGCACAGGATGTTTCTAGTCTAATGTTAGAGTTAATGAACTGGAACCAGAGAGGGCGAAGAGACAGAGAGAGAGAGACAGAGGAAAAATGAGACAGCATGCACACACACAGACAGACTGATGTGTTACCAGCATAAAGATACATAAAGATACACATGCATGTTTTTGTGTTTTTGGCGCATGTTTTGTGTGTGTGTGTGTGTGTGTGTGTGTGTGTGTGTGTTTGAGAGACAGAGAGAGAGAGAGAGAGAGAGAGAGAGAGAGCAAAGACAGACAGACAGACAGACAGAGATAGTATTAATGCTTATTTCCTTACCAAAATCAGAATCATAGAAGAGGATGAACTTCTGCCAGCTGTACTCAGACACCACTTGCATGATGACCTCATTGAGATAGACGGGTGGGCGGACCATTAGGGTGTAGTCATCTGTTCCAGGGATGCGACTGGTTTGTGGGCAGTTGGAGCGAGGTGTTCCCGCTGGGGAGCGCTGGATAAAGAGGTGGGGGATGTGCATGGCATCGGCCAGAGTCTGAAGGCTTCCCGCAGACATGCAGCCGATTGAACTGACCAGAGCCAGGATACCACGGTTCATCAGCTCACAGGCTGGACGGAGGGGAGCGGGGCAGCAGAGAGAGGAGGAGGAAAAATAAAGGAGGAATATGTTATTTTTCAAAGCATACAAGAAGGGAATAATCACCAGTGGTAAAATATATCTTTCAACTGTGGGCAATACCGTATAGTCACAGTTTTGTTCATAGCAATTATTTGTGGTAAGAGTGCAAAAAGCAAACAATTGTTATTCTACAGGTCACCACACTGCAGCACCAACTGAAAAGACATTTGTAGTGAGCTGTTCCTGCTTGTTGCACATGCATTGCATAGTTACAGTAATACACAACCTGCTCGTTGGTAACAAGAGGTACAGGTATATGGTGGTAGAGTAAGAACTAGCAACAACAGATATTGTGGGCTACATGTAAAAAAACAACAACCCTATAACACAAAAAAGAGACTTTTTTTCTGCACTACTCCACTGTCAGTAAAGGCAGGCATGCCTCCCAGAACCTAAAAACACTCTAATTTCAAGCTGTCACATTGAGGACTGAGTCATTCTATCACTGGATAAAAGTACATATAAAGGAATTGATGTGTTACCTTGCTATAAAACTCAAGTGTCTGTCAACACATGTATGTTCTTTTGACTGACAAACATGAGACGTAGCCATATGTGATGAGATATAAGATGACTGCATCACCAAAACACCAAAATGCATGTTTTACTTTTATTGCAATCTAAAATTACTGTATTATAATCAGAGCAGAATGACTGATGCTTTTGCTTGTTTACATCAACCCTGTAACCTGCGTCTCCAATTTTACATACTGACAAAAGCAACCAGATGCTGACAACAAGCACTATTCTAGCTACTGAATCAAAGTTAGTGTTCAGGCTGGAGTGTATTGTAGCAGAATCGTGTCAGAGTCCACATTATATTGATTGACCTCCAGGCTACTTCATGAACAACAATACAATATACAGCAGTGCATTGTAGAACACTATTAAAGTTTGCTTCCATAAAAAGTGTATTCATAGTTGTATTATAAAACTGTGTTGTAAAAGATGCCCTTCTTGCCAGAGAGATGATCCACAATCGGCCGATTGTTTGTGCTCTACTGTCTAAATGCTCCCCAGCTCCGAGACACTGTCTGTGCTTAAATCACCTCCTTTTCCTCCCTTCCACTTTTCCACTAGACCTCTGGTGCTGTCAAAAACACCTCTACCTCCTACCCTCTCAACCCACTCCTGTTATCTCCCCTCTTGTCCAAAACGGCCCCTCTGAGTGCTTACCTTTCAGCCCCAATCATTTCAAAGCTGGAGTCTTGCAGTGATTTTCATTTTAGTTGCCTTACAGCACCACAGAATGAATACACTGTCCTCAATTTGGAGTCATCTGCCTTCCTCTTCAAACCTCCTTTCCAACATCTCTCTTCAGCACCTTTCCTCTTCTACACACCAATCTTTTTCACCATCTTTACTCACCAGTCATTTTCTCCTCCATCTTTTTTTTTTTTTATCCCTCATAGCAACACAAACCGCCAACCCTTTCCTTCCCTCACTCCAGCCATCTTTCCATTCATCACCTCACCTCTTTATTACTCTATTACTTTTGCACATTTCTTTGCCTCCCCCAGTCTGCTCTTCCATTACTTTTATCCACATGGCCACTCACATTTTGCCCTCATGTCCTTGCCCCCTTTCTCCATCCCTCATCCATCTTATTTCATCCCTCATTTCTGCTCCTGCTGCTCCTCACTGCGTCCTTCACTGTGTGCTAAGCACCAGACTTAGGTGTTTATTTCACTTCTAGCTGACTAAAGCCCTGTCGCAGAGATACTGCGTAAAACAAAAAAAGAAGTGGAAAAAAGTTTAAAGACAGTACAAACACACAGATGCATACACAAATGCTGCAATGGCAATGTACAAGAGCAAGAAAGCACAATCTAAAGCACACACAGTCAGCCCGTGTAATGCCACATGCAGTAATCTGTCGACACTGCAAAAATAAAGCCAGAGAAAGAAAGTTTCAAAGAAAGAAAAGCTTGAGGAGACAGCTTCATAGTGCTGAGAAAAGCAGAATAAAACATTGCATGTGTGCATGTGTGTGAGACAGAGAGAGAACATAAGAGTTATACAATATGACAATGTTTCCAGTGTCAACTGGCTTGCACAAAAAACAACCTAATGAGTTGGATTTCAAAGTGGTTTGTGAAGATGATTTCTGAAATCGTGACAAATCCAAGAATGTGTGAGTTTGTCTGCGTATTAATGATGCACAACATGATGTCTACTTAATTGCTTTTGCTGTTTAATCACATAGTTCAAGCATTACTGATTACATTACTTTTAAGTATGTCACCTAAAATTAAATTCATTCCTCTGTTCAATACACATTCATTGTCTTGGTCAGTCTTAATGCACAAGATTAAAGACATTCAAATAGCCACGGTTTATAAGGTAAATTGGTTATAGTTGTCACTCGCTCAAGTCTTAAACAGTTTGGTGACATAAATCTAATTTGGAGGCAATAGCTATAAATATATGAACATAAAACACATTCTGTAATTAATTGGCAATACATTGTTAGGAAGGATTTTCCTTTTTAGCAATAGCTAAAGGGTTATTTCAGGCAACCACTTCCTCATGCATTGATGTAGATGATTAATGAGTGGAAAGCTGAAGCAGTTTCAATCTCACTGCCCATTGTGCAAGTCCACATTTTGAGGAATTAATTAAAGTGTAACAATATATGATTAAACTTCACTAAGTCTCAGCATACTGCTTAGTCATGGCCATTATTCTTCAAACCAATGAGCCCAGGCTTCATCTTCTATCTACTATCACTTCATGTTGGAAACAGAAGTATGCCTGTGGGCGTGTGTGTGGGAAGGTACACCTGTGGTTTTATTTATGTGTACATTAAGTGTGAATGCATTCTGTGTATGTGAATCTGCAGTTCTCTGAATATTTGAACTGAATAAGCCTGTCATGTATTATAAGCTACATTATTCAGATTCCACATTCCTATTATAGCGGTCATGCTAACTAACGCTTTAGCCGCCTTGCCCTAGTCTAGCTATAGCGCATTAGCTTAGCATCATCAAGGCTTTGGCTAATGGAAGGCTTCGCTAATCCTCTACTTATTAGGGCACTTTGGAGAATTAGTGCCCTCATCCCCTCTACATCACACACTCTTAAGTCTGCAGGGGGCTTCTAAGCACTAGGCTCATTAATGCTCTTTGCTAATGACTTAAAGGGCCCGTTGCGTTAACCCAGCCTAATGTTACATCACTCTGAAGTAGACAACAGGAGAGGGAAAAAGCTAGAGGTGCTGGTGCAGCAAAATATGTTTGCAGTCACCTTGAAGAGTTTGACAGGAGAAACACACTTTGCTTACATTATGAAAGGTTTAAAAGTATATAAATAATTTGAAAAGTATGTCCTGCCCAAGCAAGTATGTGCTCAATGTTAAGCTTTACAGATGGATATTGTTTCCTTATAGCTTGCCAACAATGTTAAGAACAGCCGCTGTGAAATGACTGCAGTTGGAGCACAAAGACAGATCCAGGCCTCAGAAAGAGAACTGTGTAGGAGGTGTGCAAACAAAAATGTCGCCATTTGGAGTTTTTCACCTATCATCCTGAACTATAACCACCTACTAAACAACACTCGCACACCACCACTGCCAGCCCACACACGAGCACACTCACACATCTAAACCCCTGCTGTACATGAGCAGTAAGTATACTGACTCACGATAAATCATTCCGGATCAATCTCGCTAAAGCAGGTAAGATGTGTCAAGCAGTCGTGCAGAGGGGTTTATTTGAGAGGTATACATGTCAGACACACAAACACACATGTGCACATCCAAGAGTTCAGGCTGCCAGCAACAGGGATTACTGTGGGTCTCACTCTCATTAATTTATCTGCTCTGTGTTTATTTATTCATTCATTCTGCTGGGAGTTCATCATGCCTGAATGATATTCCATCTCTTCATCACACTTTGCACACGACTCTATTGGGAACTCAACAACTTGATAAATCAATTGCTTCTCACGATTTTTCATAAATTCAAAGTATATTGAACCTCTTTCTGGCCTTGTTTACATTTACCGACATTTTTGATGCATGTTCTGTGTATTGTACGTGTGTTGTCTGCAACAGAGCATGTTATTGAGCTCTCTCTCCCGCTTGTCGTCCTGTCACAGGAAAAGGACTGCATGCACTACACCTGCACCCAGGTGTGACCGATTCTTCTCTCTATCTGTGTCTCTCCAAGCAGCTCTCCTCCCACCACACACTCACACACACTCATACCACATGTACTTCATCACACTGATACCCAGTCCTCCAGTTTCTGTGGCCCAGTGACTGAGGGTGGAAAAGGAGAGGAAAGAGAGAGGGGGTAGGAAGCAAGGAAATCAATACCTGAAGAAAACCAATAAAAGAGTGTCAGCATGCCTCTAGCTGTAGAACGTTTCTTGAGTAAGTTAGACATTATACAAGACTACACTGGTAACACCGTTTTAAATAGATTAAAACATATTACACATAATGTGTAATTGAATTTCCCTTTAACTATCACTTGAGTGAGACTTGCCAAAGAGAGTGAATAATGTATCCCAAAATACATTAAAATTGAGTACAAATTAACATGGATGTGCAAAAAATGTATATCAATACTGGTAGAGCCACATAGTAACACTTTGTGTGACGTGCCATAAGTAGCAATCTCATAACAACAGTAGCTGCTTGCCTTATTATGTCACCTGGATGTATTTTATGCTAAATGAGGGGAAAAAGCAAAACAACCAAATGCAAAGTGTTCACTATGGATAGGGGAAGCCACTGTAGCAGCAATGAAGTACATCAAATATGGTCAAATAAAGTGCACAGTATATATATATATATATATATATATATATATTTGAAGGCAGCAAAAGATGCAGTGTGGTAATTTTTTTTGCTGGTGAACTGTAAGTTTCTTCTAACAGTGAAACTTCTGAAACTTAAAACAGATATTGGAGACCAAAGGACAAACAGGTTTTAGTCAGGCTGGGTTTCCAAAGCTCTAAATTAAAATCTAACATCTAATCATAATCACTATAACCTTTAGTTTAGGGTGATATGGATAAAATCATCATCATGGTATACATAATCTTATATAACAATATGGATGTAAGTTTTGACACATTTAATTTGATCAAAACGGTATTGAGAAACTTTATAGATTGAAAAAAGCAGATTAGAAATGGCGTGAATTAAATACAGAAGACATTAATGCAGCAATACTGTTAATCCAATATTGCAATATAGCAGTCCTGCTTGTCGATTTGCAACATTGCCCACAATGGTCTAATACACCCAGATAGCTATACATGGTATAGAAAATAAGATTTCCAACAAATGACAAATTAATAACTTCTTATAGTTTATACTGTATTATCATCCAATAGCAAGAAAATGCTTAGCAAAGGGCTATTTTCCATTTGTATCAGCTGCTTTTATTCGGGTTATGGCTTAGCTGACAGGAACAGGGACAGCTCAATTTGCGAGAGAAGTATCCCATTATGTAAAGCAATAAGCTGAATGAAAAGACATTATCTGCTGGCTGTAAGATGAGTGGGAAATCATAATCAAGTGTTTGGTTTCAGAGAGAGGAAGTCCGAGCCAGAGCCCACAGCACTGTCATAGCCAAGAGCATATCTCCATGTCTAGAACTGTGTGTGCGTGTGTGTGTGTGTTTGTGTGGATGACCTACTTATGTCTGTGTATTGTTTCATGTATTGTTCCTCATCCACAGCTCCAAACTGCTGCCATGCATTGTGCCATACACGGCTAAGCACTGAGTGGCAGAGAGAGATGCTTACTCACACTGCTGGCGGGCTGAAAATATTCTCTGCTCTGTATACGCCTCTGTGTGTGTGTGTGTGTGTGTGTGTGTCTCGGTGTGGACCGTTGGTTTGCTGATATACACTCCTTGAGGGAATTAGCACTTGAATTAATGTGGTCAGGAGGTAGAATGAGCAAAAGATAACATGCCCTTTTCGACTTTGTTTCTCTTGAAATGTATCACTGTACGTCCTCTGACTCCTGGCACTTCATGTTGCTGAGAATACCAGACCAATGATTTCTCGCAAACACAATCTGTTCTTATTTCTGCCCCCAGTATGCCTCCCCACCCTCCACCCTGTTCCCATTAACATTTAATGGACCCCCTTTGGTCCCTTCATCTTGTCACATTTAAGATCATCTATCTCTACCCAGCTTCAGTCTTTGTGCCCTGGAGATGTATACACCCTCTCTTTCATCCAGCCTTATTTTTTTGTCTTCTACATAACTTTATCTGCGCCTCCTCTCCTCATTCCCTTCAACTGCCCCTCAATTCAGCACCCTTTACCACTATATTTATCCAGTTACTGCACTCACCGTTATCACACTCACCAGATGAATGCCCCTTTCTCCCTTTTTTTCAATCCCCATCTCTCTTTCCCTGCCTCTCTTTTTTCTTTCTATCTTGTAAGCGCTCACTCTGCTACACTTCCTACTTGCCTTTCTCTCTTCCATTTTTTTCTTAAATAACCCCTTCTTTTACTGCACTCATCTTTCTACCTTGTCCTCTTTTGCGTTACTCCTCTCCACCACTATCTCCCTCTATTCAGCATGAGTCAACAGTATAATTTCCCCATTTTTTAGCTACAAGTGACAGATAAATGCCTCCTCGCCACACCCTTCCTCCTGTCTCGTCTCCCCCACTCATGCTTCCTTCACCTTTTGCCACCAGTCCTGACTCAACTAAATCCTCCACTCCATTATCTGAGCTTGGTGCATGTACAGTAGATCATTGTGGGCTAGTTCATTTTTCTCCTTCCCTCCATCCATGTATTCATCCATCCATCAACTCAATTGTTTGTTAAATCCAATTAAACTGTGCACTTTTACCTCTAGTGTCTACTTAATTCGCTCTTAATATTCTGCACTTCCCTTTTCACCACATACCCACCCACACCCTCCCCCTTTAAAGGGGAACACCACCTAAATTAAGAATCCCATCATGTTATTCTGTCCATGGCCTAAAGTTCAGTCACTGTATGTGAACATGAGCTACTCTCTCTTAAAAGGCAGAAACCTTTTTTATATTGACAAAAGAATAATATAAAATGACTCAGGTAAATGTAAATAAAAAAAAAAAAAACAGCATACAAGAATAGTACAAAATACATTTGACTAACAAAGAGTGAGGATAGGAAAAAAAAGGAAAAAAAAGGAGTAAAAGCAGAGGGTTCATACAGATAAATACAATCATAAATTGACTGCTGGGTCTATAAAGGAACACCTTGGACTTTGATTCTCACAGCGCCACGTATATAATAAATAATAATAATAATAATAATAATAATAGTGACTATTTGAATAGGCTGGAGAAGACTTTGAGTGTCGGGCACCTGGAAAACAACTGAAAAATGTTTGTTTTCTGCTCTTAAAAGCTGTACAAATCCTCTGCTTTTGTTCACTTTTTTCCCCTTTATCTTATTATGTTATTGTCCTTTTACATTTATTTATTTATTTATTTATTTATTTTTATACATTTACCTGAATTGTTACCAGACAAGGAAGTCTCAAACATATGATATCATAAAGTCTGGAGCTGCTCCAGATAATGAATGATAATATTTTTTAAGATTGTCTTAGGAATTACATGCATGTTTTTGAAAATGGGCATAGTTCCGTTTTAATACCACTTTATCCATCTGCAGCAATCCACAACAATTAACTGTAAACGTCTATTCCACAGCAGATACAAGAAGATCTAAGATGTAAGAAGAGCATTAACACATTCCTGTGGTGTACAATGAAGAAAACCTACAAGTATTTAAGTGCTCATGACAATATTTGATTGGCAAGTACCTCTTTATATGCACAACGTCTTTTCCATTTCATTGATTAGTCTTATCTCTTTTGCTTCTCTTTATTTCCCTCCATGGATAAAGTACCTGCTCCACATTTAAGGCCTTTTCACACCACGTCTAAAATAATTTCAGTCCAAAAGAAAAGAATAAAAAGTGTGCACTTTTTACACCAAGTATGGTGTGAATTATTTAAGAAAAGATCTGCGGAAGAAAAAAGAAAAAAATGAACCGTCTGAACGAACTACCTCCTCCTGTGCTCCATGGATTGGGAGAGAAACTCGATAGCCCTCATGTAATTTTAGGATGTTTTTTCTCTCCTGCTGCCAGCCCACTTTTAGTATTATGTAGGCTTCTTTTTCTCCTAACATATTGTACACACCCACTGTCCATATTCTCCAGGTTGTCAGTGGTTTTCTGCCAAGTGTTTTCTCTCGCTATCCTCCTTGCTATTCTGAATTATCAGTGGCTCATGTTAGCAGCAGCTGTGAAATGAATACAGATTTTTTTTCATGGGTCGCACAGATTTTTCTCGAACACAAAGAAGGTACGGAAGCAAAGTAAAGTGCACTATAGGATCAGACTTGGTGTGAAAGGCCTTGCATCTCTCTAGCTCACAGTGCAACAGTTTATCCTCTTTCTCATTTCTTGTCATCTTGTCTCCTCCGGCTATTCCTCCCTCCATCCACCCTCAATCCATTCACGGAGACCCGACGCTGTATATATCTTTGTGTCCGCGGTCTATCCGTTGTAAAGTCGAGGAGATGAACGTGTCCCCTGGCAAAATCCACAGCTCTTTTGTTTACAGCCCTGGGGCTTTTATTGCTATTACTTCACCAGGACAGATCCGCGCCCCTCTACCCTACCCCCCCCCCTCACACACTTCTCTACACTTCTTTTTCATGTCCCTTTCTCCCGCTTTAGTGGGATTTCTGGCCTTGTAAGAGATTATAATGTGAACCATTGGAAGCCATTTTCCAAAGAGACACAAACACACGCACGCAGCATGTTATTCTGCGTGTACATACAAATTGACTGTTGCCTATCCCCAGTCCCTCTCTCTCTCTCTCTCTCTTTATCTCGCTATCTTTTTCATATTCTCTTTGTCAGCCAGGGTAATGACCCATTTGTCAATGCTTTAATCATATTAAGAAAATGGATTGGTTGTTGTTCACTGCTAATGGCTCGGTGTGTCTCTGTTTTTATTGCCTGTGTACACAGCAGATGTCATATTTTCCCACTTGGTGTCTCAATAGTCAATTGCGCACAGGTGTTTGTGTGCAAGTGGGGTGCGTGCATTTCTATTTGTAAATGTGCTTTTATGCCTGTGCAGAAAATGACATATTGACTATCATTAGAAAGAAATACTATGTGGCAGTCAGCTGTTTTTTGGGGTTTTTTGTTGTTTTAATAATTGAATGTGATGAATAAAATGTAACTGGTTCTCAACTGTTGACACTTCCCACACAGACAGCTGGCTGATTGTCCTCCATCATGAAATTGGGGAAGCGACTATGGATAATCATTGTGGTATTCATCTCTCCATCACACATAAAATCTGATCAGATTTTGACAAAACAGTTGGGGGTGTTACAGCTCAATCACTCCAATCTGTCACTGTAAACACTGCGGTGATTGGCCTGACGAGATGTGTGTTTACTTCTGACTAACTGACCCAATGAAAGACTGTATTATTCATGGCAAACAACGTGCTCATTTCTGAGTGGGTGCGTGTCTGTGTTGTATATTCCACACACAATTTGTACTATCACAGAGAACAGTCCATTTAATATTACCCATTAGTGTCATTAAACATAATATTTAGACATTTTTACCAGTAACAGTTATTCCCCACTGCTATAGTGCATTTTCCTGCGTGAGACAGTGCCATGTTGAGTGATGAAACAACTTAATTAACTGCAGCTGTATACAGAGATTTGGAAGAGAGAGGGAAGAAATGGATGGATTAAATGAAAAATGAAATGAAGAAAAGGGATATTTTTGGCCTATAGAGAGTAAATTAGGGATGTGCACTTGAGAAGGAAAGTAGAAATGGAGAGTGGAAAGAGGGACAGAGAGATTCTTTAATCGATGTATTGCGGTAAAGAGCTCAGGAAGGGTAAAAGCCTGTGGAGACAGACGCAGAAAAATGCAAATCGGTGGG
>JAOVVB010127727.1:0-12350 GCA_028570985.1 Heterobranchus longifilis | reverse complement strand
TAGTGTGCAAACCACAACGATGCAAGACACCCGATTACAAGACAGAAAGTTGTGTAGCGTGAACTTTACAGCGATCCCACGACAGTTAAAGTCGTGTAGTGTGTGTGTGCTATAAGGGAGCGCACCAAAGAACTATAAATGGCACACTTGCGTCCTGTCGTCGTCACCTACGTGAGCTGCAGCTCCCGATACTCGTAACTGATTGGTTTGTAAACCGTCTTCCCCGTCCTCTCTAGTGTCGGAGTTTTTGTGCGTTTTTTTTCCAGCTGACTCCTGCTCTCCCCGTGCTCCCGCGTTTTGTTTTCGTTGCGTTGTTGAGAACTTTTCTCGGGTCTGGAGGAGCTGCAGCAGTGTAGTTGACAAACCTACACTGTACATTACAATCGGGTCCAGCCCTACAATATAACGCACCCCAACAACACAAACTGCATCCTCAAAAATCTAATTTACAATGTAGAAAAGCTGCTGCTTTTTTTTATTCTATTGTCATGATTTGTCTTAATTAATTAGTCACATATTTTAGTCAATTCATATATTTGTCAAGTGAATTTTATATTACTGTACTTTAATGGTAGTCCCTCCTCCATGACTGAGGTCAGTGTATATTTGATATTCTAGAATATCAAATAATAATAATAATAATAGTGATATTTTTTCTTATCTTGCCAGTATTTCTTTCCAATGACATAACCTATATATAAACACATCTATACAGTTAGTTATTTGTGTGTGATGGGGGGGGGGGGGGTTGTTAGTTTTACTGACCACATGGTACACGTAACAATCAGGTGTTTAGACAGGGCAGAGCTAGGTGTGTTAGTACAAAGGCATGACCTAGAGCTGTTTGATCATGTGACACTTAAGATAAGATGTAATCCAGAGGTCAGCGTGAAGACAGAGGAGAACTTTGCAGTGGCTTATGGCCGGGCACTGTGTAAAAGTACCATCAGTGCTCATATTATATTGCAGCGTGGAAAATTACCAACAGCAACGATGTTCACTGTATCTTCATGAATATTGTAAAAGGTTGTAGAAATGAGTCATCGCTTTTCTCAATGAATGTTTCCATTCCCTTTTGTGATACTGTTAAGTATTTTTAGACCTGTAACAATCAGTGGATTCATTGATCAGTTGATTGACAGAAAATTAACCAGTAACGGTTTTGACAATCGATCAATCGTTAAAGTAATCTATCAAGGAAAAGCACATTTGATGGTTTCCAGCTGCAGATACGTGAGGATTTGCTGTTTCCTAACGATGGATTAACTGAATATCTTTGACTTTTGGACATCTGATGACATCACTGGCATTTTTACTATATTCATATAGATCAATTAGTCAACTGTCAGAAAAAAAAGTTATAAAAAATTCAAATAATCGTTTAGTTGGTTTTTTTTTTAAGCAAAGAAGCCAAACATTTCATACTTCTGAAATGATTTGATGCTTTTCTTTATCATACATCATACAGGGTTCCTACACATTTTCCATTTCAAAATTCCAGACTCAAATTTCCAGACTTTTTCTCTAAATATTCTAACTTTTTTGTGAAAATATTGACTTTTTCTCTAAATATTCTAACTTTTTTGTGAAAATATTCCCACTTTTTCTCTAAATATTGTAACTTTTTTAGTGTGAAAATATTCCGACTTTTTTTCCGAAATCTTATTTTTTTGTGAAATTATGACTTTTTATCAAAATATTCTCTTTTTTTGTGAAAATATTATGACTTTTTCTCTTTTTTTGTGAAAATGCTGAAAAATAAAATAAAATAAATGTACAGAAACAAACAAGTATCAGGAAATAGAGGTAACAATGCAAAGGGAAAATACTAAATAAATAAATAGGCCCTACATTTAAAAAGGAAAAAAAATTACAAATGAATAAATACATGTAAATACAAGTAAATAAATACAGAAATTAATACAAAGGTAAATAAATAAAGAAGAAAATGAAAACATGAATATCAATTTATGTCACATTTTATTAATGAATTAATGCCTACATTTATTTTTAATATCATCTTTCGTACATTTAATGGCATATTAATTTAATTATCGAGATATTAATGTTTTTATTTTTATTTTGGCATTCAATTCAATTTTGTTGAATTATTATTGTTATTATTATGAGTTAATGCCTTTTTAATGAATTTATTTATTTTTGCCTTTATTTCTTATTTATTCTAAATGTATTTTTTTTATTTTATATATTTATTAATTTTAAATTGTATTTATTTATTATGATTTGGGCAGCCTCCGTCCTCTTGTAAGGGGTCTTTTGGCATTTAGAACCTCTGATCTAAATGACTGCCAGAAGTGTGCCTATGTGATATAACAAAAACAGAAAAAAAATAAAAGAAGAGCATGTAGCGACTGGAGAGTTTCTCCCCAGAGCTTCACAGTCTTTGTATGTGTGTCTCCCCTGACACCAGGGCCTATAGCAGCAGTCACAGTCCCAGCTGAGCACCAATAGGAGCCCAGCGCTCTACAACCATAACAACCAACACTGACACGCAATGGCTCCTCATGCCATATGCTAGCCTCGTCATTGTACTGTAGGAGGCTACAGCAGTTGGAGACAGGATATCAGGTATCATCATGAGGACGGATAACTTCTAATTCCTGTTCTCAGAGCCGTAAGATCTCGGCATGATCGCGGTTTATATAGAGGGTTTCCCTCTGGAGGTTGATTGCTGGATTTCAGCCACAGGGTGATTTGGAGGAGCAGACAGAGAAGCAGAGCTCTGGTTCTGTGCTCTCTTTGAAATAACACAGACGGACTGACGTTAAAATAGGAGTGTAGCCGGTCAGTATTTCACTTTAACTTCAACTCGATGCAACTCTAACTTCAGCCTGCTTGTCTGCACTTTTTTTTCCCCACACATCCCAACTGGAATGACTGATAGGGCTGCATGACACTACTTTTCCCAACGTTTTTATACTCAGGCTTTTGTTTTTTTCTTGACATTGTTGTAATTAATAACCCCAAACTAACATACAATGTGATTAAATAAATGGTAGAAATAAATAGCTAAAAGTATTGACTTCACAGTTCAAATGATTAGCTAAAAGTAAAGGATAAACGGCTGAAATAGTAAAAAGTAATGGATAAATGGTTGAAGTAGTTTGCTAAAAGTACTGACTAAACAGTTCAAATAATTAGTTTAAAGTATTGGATAAATGGTTGAAATAGTTAGCTAAAAGTAACGTTTATTGATAAACGGTTGAAATAGTTACCTAAAAAGAATGTCAACTGATAAATTGTAAATAGTTAGCTTAAAGTATTGAATAAATGGTAGCTAAAAGTAATGTTAATTGATTAATGGTCAGAATAGCTAAAGGTAACCTTAATTGATCAACAGTTGAAATAGTTAGGCCTAGCTAAAAGTATGTATTGGATAAATGGTTTAAATAGTTAACTTAAAGTATGTATGAGATAAACAGTTTAAATAGGTAGCTAAAAGTATGTATTGGATACATATTTTAAATAGGCAGCTAAAAGTAAAGTTGATTGATAAACAGTAGAACTAGTTAGCTTAAAGTAATGGATAAACGGTGGAAACATTCAGCTTCACTCCAAGTAGTAGTAGTAGTAGGCCTAGTATTAGTAGTAGTAGGCCTAGTAGTAGTATTAGAAGTAGTAGTAGGCCTAGTAGTAGTATTAGTAGTAGTAGTAGTAGTAGTAGTAGGCCTAGTGTTAGTAGTAGTAGTAGTATGATTGCTAACCAAACCAACCTAAATATTGGTAGTTCAGTTGTATGAAAACACTAACAATATCCACTTTTCCATAATGATTAGTGTTCTACATTTGGAACAAACACTGTGAATGGATGAAAGGGTACTGGAGTTCATCTAACAGGGATGTGGTGGTACTTGGTTGGGAAACACTGCCCTAAAGCACAGTGTGAGTATTTCCCATAGTCCCATAAGACTCACACCACTTGCATGATGGAAGTAAAGGACTACGGGTACATTTCATACAATATTTGGTAACCTTTCTAAACACTTCGATGTTGCTTCTTTTAGAAAATGGTCCGTGAGAGCGGACGATGCCAGCCATGAGTCAAAGCAGTCCTTGCCTGTGGACTCGGCTCCCCCAGAGCAGCCAGTCCCCGTGTGACCGCTACAAGCACGCCTGCTGCAGCTACGATGGAAACGTCTACATCCTGGGAGGACGAGACAACAGCTGTCTGAGGGACTTCTGGAGGTACAGCGTGGGTAAGGGCTCGATACACACAGCTATTATTCACTTTAATTTCCTGCCAACAATCAGAGCTTTACTACCGCATGACAAAAACTAAAGATTTGTTGAAATCAAAATGACAATGACAATGTAATCTTGGCATTATTTTACAGTATTTCATATGATGCATGATGATATATGAAGTAAACGGCCCTGTATCATATGCTGTTCTGAAAAGCCAGCAAAAAAAAAAAAGCCAGGGACAATCAGCCGTGTTGCATGATCCTAATCAAACACATAATTGTGTGCAATATTTTAGTTTGTAACGAGTGGACAGAGTTAAACTGCACCGGTGAAGCTGCACCAGAAGAACTAGAGGAGCATTCTATGGTGGCTCATGAGGTACAAACTCATCAAGATCAGTTGATGTTATTTCTTTTCAAACTTACAGTGGCATAAAAAGCATATGACTGTTCTTACATTGCTTCTGTCTCTGCTAATATCCCACTGCTGGAATATGTTTAACGGCTCTGGTCTTTCTCAGGGCTTCCTGTACGTGTTTGGAGGCATGCTGGATTCTGCGTACAACAAGTGGAGATGTCCTCTCTGGGTATTTGACATTGGTGAGTTTCACTCATTACATTAGCTAGCAAACATGGATTGATTAGTTGTCCGTCACTACGACAGATTTCCGTCAATTGGAGAAGCCATGTATGAGATATTAACTGAGGACAAAACTAACGGATAATCAGCTGTCTAATCGGGGCTGTCTATGCACTGGATTTTCCCCTTGTGTTGGCGGGTTACGCCTATGTATACACCGATCCGACTTTTTCAGTTCCGATACCGATCCCTGGGCTTTGGGTATCGGCCGTTACCGAGTACCGATCCGATACTTAACGAACGGCCCTGGTACCGAGGGCAATGCATGGTGTGGTTAGGAAAAATGTTTTCCAAAATATGTCTTATTACAAAGCGTTTTAACAATAAAGTCAGACAATTATATATGTCATAAATATAAGAGCAAGTTGTGATGAAAAGATCCATAATAAGTCTCTGTTCCGTCTATATGGACATGCAATAATCGCCAAAAACTAGATATTCCCATGATTTCAAAGACACCTGAATGCATCTTGAATCTAAATAGAGCACACACAATTTGCAGTCAAAAACGCAAGTAATTGCCAAAAACTACAAATTCCCACAATTTCAAAGACACCTGAACGCATCTCAAATCTAAACAGAGCACACCCAATTTGTGGTGAAAAAAAACTGTATGTTGTACAAACTAAGTCTTATTACAAAGCATTTTAACAATTAAGTTGTACAAATATAAACTTGGACAAGCTGTGTGATAATTTTCTCTTCTGTATATATAGACATGCAGGGTACCGCCAGAAAGGCAGACACTACAAATTCCCACCTTTCTAATGACACCCGAACAGGTCCCACAACACATTCGATCAAACTTCACCCTGTCCGCCCAAACGGTCACAGAGTCCCGCACGCCAGACAAGCAAGCCGCGATGCACGCTCTGCTGCTCCCGCTCTGCAAGATCCCGTAAAATATCCCTCAGTGGTTCCGACGAGGCAGCGGTTGCGTCTGTGGCAAGATGTTTGTAAAAGATGTAGAGAGCTCGTGCAGCAGGACAGACTGTTTAAAACTTTTTCTGCGCTCAGCTTCTCGTCACCGTGGGCGCGTGCCAGCTGCTGACTTGAGTGACACGCGAGCGCTCGCTCCAAACCACTTTCTATTAATCTTCTACACCTCTGCAATACTTCTGCAATAAGAAGAGACTCTTTTTACGTCTGTGTCCTAATCGGCTGCATGTTTTCATACAAAAAAGAGCTTCACACACCTCATCAGAGCTGAATATATGATGACTGTAGTGGGGGAGACTGGGGACGGTTGCAACACGGGTCAGTTGCAAGTCTTATGTCGTGTACACACCAGACGCGGATAAATTAATTGATGCGGCGCGAATTAACATGGCTCGATGATGCGAATGCGCTCATTCGCTTGAGTTGAAAAATAAGAACGACGAGAGTAATCGTGCAAATGAAGCGAGTCAAAACAACAGATTCCAGCGTCCAAACTTGCGAGAATTAAGCGGAAACATTTTATGTAGTCTTAATTGTAAATCGAGTTATTCAAATACACTGAAGCACACCATAGTCAACTTGAATCAAGTAAAATGTACTTTCCCACAAAATTGTGGCTAGTGAAAATGCTGAGTGGCTAATGGCTAATTTTGGAAAACCACTAGCCACAAGTTAATGTCAAGCCCTGACTACTGTATGACTATTCATATCTGCATAATGTGTTTATGATGAAATGGTTTACTAGAGCACAACACTGTTAACAAGAGCACAAAGGTCCACCTGGCAAACACTGATTATAGAGATGTTTTTATGTAGAATGTCTCTTTATAATAGAGAACAGTGTAAAGAGCTGAGAAATGTTGACAGATGTCAAAATGCAATAGACTCTAACCATGTGTAAAAGAGTCTGAAATCAATCTAACTTTCTGTTCTAAAAAGGCAGGACAGTGTGTACATGTACACGCCCTAATGTGGGGGGTTTTTTTTTTCACGTTAATCCTTGAGCGAGCCTGAGCATTTACAGACAAAAACTTGTTGCATGTTGATTCCCGTCCCACGCCTCCAAGCCTCAGTGAAAATATTCACTACTGAAGTTCATAACTGGAGGACAAACATGTGAAAAATTTACCGGACCGTACATTTTTATGGAAACACAATTTTTAAATGTTTGAACAAAAAGGATAAGTCCTCCAAATTATGTGCTGAAATTAACTGTACAACAAAACATAAGATAACATTGTTTCTTTCTGCCTACTGCACCTTTAACTCAAACGTTATTTGTGGAAATACGTATTTGCGGTGCAACGTTTGTACAATCTGACCGTTAATGTAATGAAGTAAACTTGTAAAGCAGAGTGACACGTCCTGTTAAAAGTCCCAGTGATGTTGTGCTGAATATCAGCACTCATGGTATGCCTCTTGTCCAATCAAACTGTGTGGTCGGAACCAACTGTTGTATAATGTGTATGTATTGTAACATAACAGGACATGCTTCCTGCTCTGCAAATACCACAACTTGTTGGTTCCTGTGTGTGTGTGTGTGTGTGTGTGTGTGTGTGTGTGTGTGTGTGTGTGTGTGTGTGTGTGCGTGTGTGCGTGTGTGTGTGTGTAATAGTTTGTTGTAATGGATAAACGGTTGAAATAGCTAAAAGGAACGTCAATTGATAAATTGTAAAGAGTTAGCTTAAAGTATTGGATAAATGGTTTAAATAGTTAGCTAAAATTAACGCTAAACGCTAAACGTTTGAAATAGCTAAAAGTATGAGAGAGAGAGAGAGAGAGAGAGAGAGAGAGAGAGAGAGAGAGAGAGAGAGAGAGTCAACATGTAGGTTTGAACCTATTCAAATCTATTTTTGCACATTATGTCCATAAGAGCGCAAACCAATGCAACAAGAGACATAACTACTTGTGCAGGTGTATTAATTTCAACATTAACATGTCTTTTAAAAGATCTACATAACTACATATTACAAAATAAACAATTAAAATAGTAACAATACAGTGAAAGCTAAAGTCCTGGTTGATTTGGTGACACTGTATATACTGGCAAATGTGGTTTAATACTGCAGGTGTCAGAATACTGAGGGCAGCTAAACAAATAAACAGACGGTGCTTCTGCGAAAATACTGTCGGGAGGGAACCCTTTCGGTGGAACACCTCCACGAAAATGTTGTAAACATCATTCTTTGTAGATCTTTGCAATCATTCACTAAAAGAACAGAGCAGGCCTGCCTGATTGCACGATCCAAATCTTCAAAACTTGTCATTTGTCAGCGTGTAGCTTGATAACTCGGAGGTTGTTGTTGTTGACATTGAGCCCGTCTCCTGCACTTTTTCATCTAACGGCTCTCTGTTCCTTCTTGTTTCAACTGATCCGCTGTCATAACACGCCGAAAATCTCTGTTGTTTTGTTTTGCAGACGAAAGACAGCCGCCACTGTCAAGCTCACTGACAAACACGTTGCATTTCCTGTGACTATTTCAAAATAAAAGTCCACTCGTGTTTCGCCCGCTAAATGCTTTTAATGTGAAGCCGCAGCAGGAGGAAATGTCCGCTTTGCATTCGCAGTAACTTAACGTTCACAATCAATATTAACTTTCAGAATCGAATACCTGTTATATTTGTTTAAACTACAATTCGAATATATATTCAAATTTAGAATATTATTTGACAACCCTAATATATATTTTCTTATATCAGCATATGTCTTGTACTTGATGTTGGTTTATGCTGTTAGTATTTCCACTGTGGGTGTGCGTCATAGACGGTAAAAGACGTAGAAACCGTGACGTCACCCACTGGGTTGTGGACTACCTTTCTGAAGCTGTGTGTGTGTGTGTGTGTGTGTGTGTTTCAGGGAAGCAGAAATGGGTGCACTGCCAGGGAAAGACGAGCTGCCGGCAGGTACAGAGCGCCTTAATTATGAAAATGATTCAAAGTAGTCACAGATTTTATGATGCCAAGTTTCTTTGTCTGTTCTTGCACACAACCATTTTAAAGGATTAGATTGTGTTGCAAATTGCTAATACACATTTTCATAATAAAGAAAAGAATGACATGTTGTACTTGTAGAAAGATTTTACAACATGTTGGAGAATGTAGTGTAAGGCAAGGCAAGTTGATTGATATGGCAACGTTTCAGCAACAAGGTGCTACACACGAAACATTAAAAACATGTAAAAGAATGCAAAATAAAAACAAGCTGAGATAGATACAAGAATAAAAGTCACAGTGCAGTGTAGATAGGGCTGCACCATATGAGGAAAATATGTGATAACGTGGAATATTACGATAGCGATATTGCTTGCGGTAAATAAACAGTCATATCAGTTCTGCCTTTCTGCTGCTTTCAGTATTCTGAAAAACTGAAAGGAAGTTATTTCTGACATTTTATTAAAGAAATTGAACTGAACACAAAAGGCACCATTCAAAAAAAAGAATGATAGTTACATTTTAAAGAGCGGTTTTCCACCTTTTCTCTCTTTCAACTAACTAAAAAAACGAGTGTCTTTCGTGATAAGTTGTGCAAATTGATATTGCGATTACGATTTTAAAAAAGCGATACATTGTGCAGTGTGAGAGATTACAAATTATTTGATTGAATTAAAGGCAGCGTTAAACAGAAAAGTCTTTGGCTTTGATTTCAAAGAGCCGAGAGTCTCAGCGGACCTGCAGTTTTCTGGCAGTTTGTTCTGTTTATGTGGAGCATAAAAACTAAGGTTTAGTTGGGACAGAAAGCAGAGCAGTGCCATTTCAGCAGCAGTCTCTTTGAAATCAGTCACGCATTAAAGGCCTGTCTACATGTATATGTATAAGTAGCCCGTAGTTTTAACTTAAACTAGGCTATAAAGTTCTGACTCTAATGCATCTAACTTTAGCTCAAAGCCTGGTGTTTACTCACGGAGTGCTGTCAACGGAAGTCCGCAGATCCAAACAGGAACACAGGCGGAGTGTCTCTTACCGTCTGAAAACAGATACAGAAAAAAGTGTTGTGTTACTTATCTTGGATGTGAAATCGATCAGTGTATGACCAGTGAGTCTTGTGACCCTCTCTGTTATTGGAAAAGTCCATTCAAAGACAAAATATCAGGCAATAATATCCAAATACTTTGATACGAGAACCACGAGGACACTAGCTACATCACCTGGTATAACTAAAAGAACAGCTCACAACAAACTCATGAGGGTCGTCCTTAATCTCAGCCCAAGAACGCATATCAGACCAAACCATTTTAAAGAATTAAATGGACTCCCTGTGGAAAGTAGAGTCCAACAGTTACAACTTATTATGGTCTATAACATTTGAAAAGGTCTTTGTCCAAGTTATTTTACTGGGTACTTTCAGTGTGTTCGGGACGCTCTCGGCCTGAATACGAGGGCTAGTGTTTCGAACGCAACCCAATCTAAAGAGTAAAGTAGGGAGAAGCACATTTCTTCACACAGGTGTGGAGGAGGGGAATAAAATCACAAATTGAAATAAATCTGCCCATTCTCTGTGTAGTTTAAAAAAATAAAAAAACAGCTGAAATGCTGGATGCTGAGTAAGTTAGTGCAGTGAAACAGCTTTTCGGCAGTCCTAAGTTCTGGTCTGGTCTCTGAATTTGTGTGTTTTAAAAAAAAAATGTATGACTGTTTAATGCAAATGCATGGCATTTGATTTTATATGGAGTATGAAGTATGGAAAAAAAGTAAAGAGTATGGAAAAATATTTGTGTTTCCAGATTATTACCCCTATTCTGTTTTCTAAAATATAAAATTTATAATTTTGAAGTGTTTTTTATGAAGTTTGGAGCCAAAATGTTTACCACTGTGTGGTACGTGTCCACAGGGACCGTCATTTCCACGCTTCCCATTCATTGTCTATGTAAGCAGCCGTGCAATGCATTCTGGGAGCACCACAGTGCGTTTCGAGAGATGGGGCCGTCGTGTTGGCTGCTCCTCATTTGCATAAAGTTGAAGTCCAGCACCTCTGGAAATTCCTGAAAAATGTTTAAATCAACTGTTGTCGATCTAAAATGAAGACAGATTCAGCAACTGTGTGGCTTATTTCTCGCCTAAAATCGTTCCAGAAACACATTTTTCGTAATATAAGAGAACGTTTCCAAATGAGCTGCCAATGCTGGGAAGCGGCTCGACTCCTCTCTCGTCTAAAAAAAACGCCCCTGCCGACACGTACCATGAGAGAGCGGGGCTAGATAATAAACATAGCTATTTGTACTCAGATGTCAAATATGGTCTGAAAAAAATCTACAGACAAGTCTGGGAATTTGAGTCTGGAAAAGTGTGGAACTTTGAAATGTAAAAAGTGTACAATAGGAACCCTGCATTACACTAGTGACAGTTAAGTCCCGGGGTTTGTGAGTAAATAGCCTGCTAACTCTTATATATGTGTGTGTGTTTGTGTGTGTAGACCCACATCCCCACCAACAGAAAGGGACACAGTGCTGTGGTGGTGGGCTCTGCCATGCTGCTGTATGGAGGTTTCGTAGACATGAAAGGATCCTCGCAGGACTTTTGGAGTTTGGATTTTGGTGAGTTTAAAGTTGTTTTAATCCCATGTAAAAAAAAAATTAAAAAAAAAAAACGAATTTTGGAAGTTGAACCTCAGCTCCTATAATAAGCCTATAATAAACTGTGTATACACTCGGACCCTTAAAGGACAAAAATGTCCCCACTGAAACCCATTAAAACCTCAATATTTGATCCCACAGTCATTACAGCATAACATCATGCATTCTGTTACACCAGCCTTTCAATCTATAAAGCGCTGGCTTCAAAATTGTAGTTTTTTTTCTATTTTCCACCAGATTGAGCAATTTTCTCATGTTTGCCCTACGGGGCAAATACATGCTATTTCCCTGGTTTCTACTCGTGTTAACTCTGAAAAAGAATGAATATTTGGTCATTATGATCAGGACTGATGTTGGCTAAAACATTTAACTCTGTAAAGTAGAAAATAATATTAATATATAATGTTATGGCAGTTTTTTTGACGCATACATTTTTGTAACAAGAGAGTTTTTTAAGGTCCCATATTGTAAAAGTGAGATTTCCATGTCTTTTAGATTATAAAGCAGGTCTAGGTGCTATATAAATACTCTGAAAGTATCAATCCACAGAGAAATGCACACAGGCCGTATTTAGAAACTGTGCCTTTAAACGAGCCGTTAGGACTTACCTGCAGTTGTGATGTCACAACTATACTATACAGTAAAACGTACTGCTGCAGCGCCGTTATACTTATTCCTAGGGATGCACCGATCTGATATTGATATTGAATATCGGGCCGATACTGAGTCAAATAGCTGCGTCAGGTATCAGAGACAATGGGGTTGATCTATTTAATTCACTTCTATGCGTGTACTACGTCACCGTCAGCAGCAGAGAGCAGGCTGGGAGATAAACAACGATGTCTGTGGTGTACAGATATTTCTTCTGAGACATGCAAGTAACTAAATCTGCCATTTTGGGTGAAAACTACAGAAGTCTTGGTGAAATATTATGACAAGAACAGTTTCTTTCCCATGACCGTGAAGAGACTGCTGCAGGAATTGGAATCATGAACC
>JAOVVB010127667.1:0-12351 GCA_028570985.1 Heterobranchus longifilis | reverse complement strand
TCTACACACACACACACACACACACACACACACACACACACACACACACACACACACACACACACACACACTTCAACAACAGGGTCAACTGTCAATGGCAGTAATTAATAAGATTAAGATAAGATTTCTCTGTGCTATGACGTCCCTGCGTGTGTATGTTTATATGAATTCCATTTGAAAAATAATCAAATCTAATTTCTCACGTCGTGAGGACTCACAGCTGCTATAAGAGCACTATATGAACACCCCAAAACCTGCCGTTGGATTTGAAAGGCAATTTAAAAATTGCCAAAATTACACCATTTATCACAGCCAGACAGACGGATGTTCAACTTTCTGACGGTCCTTGAACGAATCATGTGTAATGAAGAAAAAGTAACAAAATCTAAGCTTGAAAATCGGTGTGTGTGTAAATGTCTCATTTAAAATTTCGCCAAAAGTAAATTGTTTGCGTGAAGCAGATAAAAACATGAAATTCTTCTCTGCGCTGCTCAGCCATGAACGACTCAGCTGAGACCAACAGTCACGTAGTGAACTGCAGCTGTTTACAGAGCCGAGAGGAGAGAGAGAGGTTGTAAAAATGTAAATAGTTCAATATGTGCAGCATGTGGAGCCCCCATTCTTTTCCATTATTGGTAACACTTGTGGGCACTTGGAAAAATGTTGTGTATATAGATTCCATTCCAAGGTTTGTAAAATAAATTATCAAATAAATTAAATTTGCTTTTTTTTCCTCTTGTTCATGAATTATGGCATTACAGCTGTTATACTGCACAAGAGACATTGTTGAGTTCTCCCTACTTACAGCCATGATTGTGCTGTTTCCATAGAGATGCAGTGAAAAACTGAAAAACTGCTCAAAAGCTCTGAAACTGCGTGGGGTTGAGAGGGTTAAGTGCTTGCTAACTACAAGTACCTATAGACTAGAATATAAAATGCAGACAATGTCATACGTGCTGAATTAACCAGCACTAAATTATCTGCTACATCTTGTCAAAACACTGACACTCTTCTGGATTTTAACGACTTCATTAACCTTACATTTCCTCTCGTGCAGCTCATTGTTGTTGCTGTCATTGAGATTCTGTTTTATTCTCTGCTGTTTTACAGTCCTCTCTATAAACACACCGCTACTTTTTACTGCCCATTTAAAAAAAATAAAAACCTCTTGTGTTTCTTTAATTTCACTTTACAAATGATTTCATGTTCACATATTATGATATAAGTGTACTATAAATCATGATGGTTGATGATTGTTTTTATGATAATTATGATCCTTATTATTATAAATATGTTTCACACACTTCAAATACGTCTAAATATTGCTATGATTCATAGGCGTAGGTTTCGACACACACATGCATTTGTCCACCCCCCCAATAAAAATGTAAATGGGGGACTTTTATTTTGAAGGACCATCAGAACGGGAAAGGAGAGGAAGGTCTGATATTCTGCAAACCTCCAAACCCAGTAAGTTGTGACTTCTGATGGCAGCTAATGAACTAATATTTCTTTGAGTTTACTTTCAGAAGTGTTTGTGAGTTTTCTAACTACTCTAATGTTAATGTTGCCTGTGACTGTCCACCATCACATCTTGTTATAGCAGCAGACAGGATCATTTTGTCCAAAAACAGTCAAAACAACGGCAGCACGTGATGTGTTGCCAGCATGGGACATTTGAATTTGAATTTCATTAATTGTAACTTACATGTAGCCTATAAATTCATACGACAGTGTTAAATATTAGATGTTTTCAACATGAATATGAGGCATTTTGGTGCAATCTGAGATTAGACAATGTTCTATCATGTATGTGAACTTAATGCAGGAAGTACCAGACATTAAGACATTAAGAGAAAAAGAGGCAGCAGCAGGCAAACAGGTAGGAGTTCATGTAGCCGACTATAGTCAGGATTTCCACAGTCATGAAATAACTGACAGTAAGAAGTGACGAGGTTACAGGAAAGAGGAGGGAAGAGTCAGTCATGACTACATGCGTGTTGACTCACCAGGGATAACATTAAATGAGAAAAGTTGATCTATAGTTGATCTAAAAGGAGAGAAATAGTTGAAAGCAATACAGAATCCCTGAGAGACTGACTGCATTATATTCCATTATATTTTTATATTTTGAATTGTCACCTGCGGCGCCTGAATTTTGTGTTTTCCTTTACATAAATTAAGACATTTCCACTATAAATTGATACTGGAAAGGCTGAAATTAGTGTAGAAAAAATCATCAGAATGCAGATAATTAAGTCTTTGACGGTCAAATTAACTTAATACGTGCCCCCCCCACCCCCAGTGATGGAAAGACACCTACGCCCCTGCTATGATTCAACTACACTAAAAACTAAAATGCCGTTTCTTCACCTCAACTCCTGCAGTTTGTTCAACACCAGCACGACTCAAAACTGCCTGCTCATCATTGACATCACAGGAGATTTGAGAGGGATCAAATGGCAGGTCATTAAATTTCTCTCTGGTTCAAGAGGAAAACCTCCGGTGACGCCGTTGAGGCTACATCACCCTCTGCTGGCGACCCCCGCGTCCTGCAGACTGTGTGTGTACTCTATATCCTCCTGCACTCAAACATCTGGCATTCAAAACAAGCCACTGACCTAGACCGCAACCCAGGAATAAGCAGAGCCACTCCAGTCTATGGCTGCTGAGGAATCTGTCAGTCAGCAACATTTCAGAGGAAAGCTCGCATCCATGTGCTCAGTGGGTGAGCGGAGACGCTAAATGAGCTGCATAACATGACTCCCACAGGGTGATGTCGGGAGATCCTGCTGCATTTTACAGTGAAGTAAATGTAAAGGTCATACTTAACAGGTTATGTATTTATTGTTGAATGACTGCACTAACCAAAAATACAAAAAAAACAAACTGCAAGTCTCAAATTTGCACTCAGGAGGGGAAAATGCTCCCAGACAGCTTTCCTCCTGAACTCTCTGTTAATCTCGAGTTGGCACATCAAGCTGCTCGTAAGCAAGTTCCGCCTTTCCTTTTCCTCCAAAATTACTTCTGGACAAATTCTGCAGTTCCTGGCTATTTCTGACAAATATTTTAAAAAGTTACTTTTTTCTATCAAATGCTAAATGTTGTTAATGTTTAAGCAACAGAAAAACGTTGCAATTCTTCTACAATAACGACCTGTGTGTACTCTATGTACATTTAACATAATGTATGTTTCTTTTCATATTTCTCATTAAATTCTGCAGTTGAAAAGTGTTTAGTTTGACTGCTTTACTCCGCCTTGAGTCTACAGTGCATTGCTGTTAAAAGTGGCCATGCTAACAGGATGCAGAATTCTTAAACTGTTAACAATGGAAATCAGTCACACCAGGGGCGTTTCCAGGTGGTGGGCTGGGGTGGTCTGATTGGACACCCCAGTAAGAGATCCACGGGATCGCGACGACCGACATTACTGTTTTGTTTTTTATAAAGATTAATTTCTTGCCCCCCCCCTGCCTCCATTGATAGCACAGCTGAAGGTAGACAGGAAAGGGATGAGACCCTCAAGAATGAAAATGGGTTCTATGGGTACCCACGAGTCCCTTTATGGCCGTGCCCATGATTATGATATGACAGTTTTTCTCATGTAGTATAAATGTGTTATTTTTGCCTTTTCTAAAATGGTATATTTGAATATTTCTGCAAACTGGGGTCCATAAACAGTTTTTGAATTACATAAATTGGGTACGACTGGAAAGATGAGACTCTTGTGGATTCAAAGAGCCCAACTGTATTCATGTGTGATGATGTTAGTCCCCATAGTAACCATTTAATTGTAGACAAAAAAAAATGCACCTATGGCGGGTATCTAAGGGTTGAAATAGATATGAATATAGTGGAGACAAAAATGTTAAATTAATGTTATTCCGAAGTGTGTGCGCGCTCACTTGAAACCACCCCTGTGTAAGTCAGAGCCCCACTTGGGCCATCCCAGTCAAAAAAGTCTGGAAACACCACTGGTCACGCCTCCATTATTTGGGCACTGGATTAAACTCATGTCCAACATTAAAATTTGTCAATTAGTCGTATTCAGACTCACTAACTTGTCTTGTATCACGCTCAGCATGTATACTCACTGCACCTGTCTGATAAAACCAACCGCACTATTATTCTTGTTTATGGTAAAGTTTATATGTATTCATACAGTTGTTCAGTGTATTTACCTTCTGTTATTGTTTACATTTAATGAAACACAGAGATACAGGGGTGGGGGGTTAATGGGTGTTCAAAAGTAATATTTTTTTAAATAAAAAAGTTTAACTTTGCCTCAACTGCAAGACCTTTATACAAACAGAAACATGTTTTCAATCAGTAGGCAAGGGGACAAAAATGTTGTATCAGAAGCATTCTGGTTTGTAGTCTGTTTGTAGTCTGAGTAGTTTTGACCAATAACGTGTCAGCTGGCTTTGGTTGCATGCAGGTTAACAGTCCGTGTGGAGAGCAAAATCAATCTTAGAACTTATCGGCTATCGTCTGGCAACGACTTGGCTTTTTATTAGCTTTTTTAAAAATGTATCTGCATTCATATGCAGATATCTATTTATAGAGATTAGCCGAAATGTCGCCTGGATCTAAAACAAAATTTTTGCGTCTCGAGTTGCTAATCGGACTGTTAAAAATGACTGCTGCACAGAAGAAGAATTCTTGGCTCGCTGGTTGCAGTGAAATCCCCTGAAATTCTGCCCCCAGACGCTGAATCGTCATCACACTAATAGCCGACGGGTTCTGAAATTGGTTTCCCCTGTCTGTGTAATAAACTCAGGAGCTGAGCACGGCTGTTCACAACATCTTCGTGCTAAAGGTTACTGAGGGTGTTTCAAAGAGTTTGGCAAACAATGACTCATCTTAGACTCATGTTAATCAAACCTCGGCCTACGACAGAGCAGAGCCTGATATCAGACAACAGAGACTTACCACGGAGAAGTCGCTTTCCTCTGTGGGGCCGTTTTCTTCCTCCTCTGCACCAATTACAGTTTCTTCAGACATGATGACTTGCATCTCTGGAGAAATGCACACAACACAATGCAATCAGTCCAATGGCAAATCCTCCAAATATAGGAATCAATAACAAGTGTTTGTTTAGAGCGAAGGGAAGTGAGACTTGTCTGCTCTCACTGCAGATACACTGAGGAGTTTCACTGTGTACAATAGTGATGTAGCAGCTTGTGTGGAGAGTTTTTATGTACTATTAAAGGGATAGTTCGGATCTTTTGATGTGGGGTTGTATGAGGTCCATAATCAGTGTGTTACCTACAGTAGATGACGGTCGACACGCCCCCAGTTTGGAGAAGCAGACAGGAGTCCTGACACAGAAGCTAAACAATGTGCTGCTGTGGATGGGGTTACGCAGCATAACATATTTTAGCCTCCTAAAAAGGGACCACCTAAAAAATCAATATCTATTTCAGTGTAGGCTATATTTAGAATATTTTCACAGCTTTATCTTGCCGTCAAACAGCCCTGTGCGATGGAAAACTGAAGCCGTTTTTTAAAATCGATGCTGTTTTCAAAGCCACGAGACTCCTTTGACAAAAACAGAAGAAGAACACGAAGAACACTGGAGTCGCTGGTCTACCGCTGCTTCAATCGATTAGTTTGTTTGTGTTAGTGTGACTTTGGTGTTTTAAAAGGATAGGAACTAACAAAACTAACAAACGAACGAAGCGATCGAGGCAGCGGTAGACCAACAACTCCTGAGTTCTGTGAGTTAAAATGAGCCAGACTCATTAAGAAGACCCGGGACCCCCACTGACACGGACCCTATTCCACTCAATATCACTACTTGTTCATTGCACATCTGTAAACTTTGCACACTTGCAAACTTCTGCAAGACTTCTTTGGACACCGGAGTACTCAACTCATAACACAACGAGTTACATTAACGCAATCTTATTTTTTATTTTTTATCGCTTGCACACTCCTGTCAATATTCCCTGTATATATATCTATATATCCTCTAAACTATGCAGCTCTCATACAGAACATAATGTCTACATATTCCTACTGTAATATTATTTATTATTTATATTCTGGAGTTAATTAGGCCACCTGTCTTTGGAGCTTCCTTCTCACTTGTACATATACTTTTGCTTTTTGCTTTGCTTGTTTTTTTGGTTTTATTTTTGTTTTGTGTATACTTTTGTTTGTGTTGTTTCTTGTTATGCATCATCAAGACATCAAGACACATTCCTTGTATGTGAAAACTACCTGGCAATAAAACTGATTCTGACTGTTTTTGTCAAAGGAGTGTGGATGCTTTTAAGAGAGATATAACGGCTGCAGTTCTCCGTCGTAAAAGCTGTTTGATGGCGAGGTAAAGCACTGAAAATATTCTAAATATAGAGTACACTTAAACAGATATTGATTTCATAGTGTGTCCTTTTTTAATTAGCTAAAATACATTTTGCTGTGTGGCCCCATCCACAGCAGTACGTCTCCCGTGCCAGGACTCCTGTCCAGGTAACATACTGACTATAAGTACCCCATACAACCCCACTTCAAAACATCCAAACTACCCCTTTAAAACTTCTCATCGGGACAATAACCACTTGTATGTAAATGAAATAATCATTCTGTGATTATAAAAACAGAAACCAACCCATTGATGGCACTGTATAATTATCTGTGATGGATTAAAGGAATCTATCTTTGAGGGCTTATGTTCATGACTTGATGAACGTCCAGTGGAAACGTCTCAGAAATGACTCCCTCCATAAAAACACCTTCTGACGTCCTTGTTTTAAGAATCCACTAGAATCCAGATTGAACGTTCACGTCTTTATTTCCAAACCCTGCAACAACAGACAGCTTGTCTCTGATTGCCTACGATGTTACCTGATGCTCGGCCACTGTCGGGCTGTAAATATATCCCAGCGTTCATAATGACACCCTGGTCTCTGTGTGACGCACAGCACCAACCTTGCCCTTGACCTCTCTTTTATTGGACTTGGGTCCAGTTCAATTATTCCTGATGAGTGAAAATTGCCGACAGAGGAGTGCTGGAAGTTCACTTAGAGAAGAGAGGCTCTGCTGGCCTCACTTCCTGCTCCACACACACATCAGCTGGCCTGTGTGTGTTTGTCTTACAGAGAACTCAGCCTTCTAGCTGTGCGTCTGAGCCTCGGTCACATGCACGGGTAATGTGACTGTGTTTGCTGACATACAGTGTGCTGTAGCCAGAGTGTGCCTGTGTGCATGGGACTAACAGGGAACATATGAATATAAAGTGTTGTCATACTATACACGGCCTAAGGTATCGAAGAGACTGCATGAACCGGCTCATTATTTCCTGTTACGCAACATGTCACAATGCATCCCAGTGTCCCTGCATGAACTAATGTGGCAGCGTTATTGTGCTAATGTCACATTTTAGGGAAAGTGTTTAAAAATGGCCTACTTGTTTTTTTTCCTTTAATTAACCCTCTGAACCCCAAAACCCGCCGGCAGGTTTGAAATGCATTTGTTCTTTGAAAAATCACCAAAATTACATCATTTATCATAGCCAGAAACTGTAAAAACAGACATAATCGTTGGATTTTCTAATTTCCGACAATCCTTGAACAGATTAGAGCTGCAACGATTATTTGACTAATCGATTAGTCGATCGACAGAAAAATAATCGTCAGCTATTTTCATAATCAATTAATCGTTAAAGTAATTTTTCATGCAAAAATAGCAGAAAATGCCGGTTTTAGCCTCTCAAATATGGAAATTTCCTGCTTTTCTCTGTTTTATATCACCTTGGAATTGGTGAACTATTTCACTATTTTCTGACATTTTATAGACCAAATGACTAATCGATTAATCGAGGAAATAATCTGCAGATGAATCGATAATGAAAATAATCGGTAGTTGCAGCTTTTGAACAGATCATGTGTGACGAATGCTTCCATCAGGAAAAGCAACCAAATCTAAGCTTAAAATTGTGATCTTTCATCAAAATCACTTTATTCTACATGTGTCATTTAAAATTTCTCCAAATACAATGCAATTGTACAAACCAGATAAATTCTGCACTCGTCAGCACAACTGGGAGGCCATGAATGACTCGGCAGAGATCAACAGTCACGTGCCAAATATTCAGTAATAATCAGAGAGGAGAGGTAGAGAAGTAGATTGCAAAAATGTAAATAGTTAAATATGTATAGCATGTGGGGCCTCGATTTTTTTTTCCAATTTTGGTAATACTTGTGGGCACTATATAGATTACATTTTGTTCCAATTTCTCTAAAATAAATCATCAAAGAAAAAATTTAACTTGGGTTTTTTTCTTTTCTTTTAAAGATTTATGATATTTTATGCTGCCCAAAAGACATTTTTGAGTTCTGCCTACTTCTAGCCATGATGGTGCTGTTTCCACAGAGGTACAGGACTTACTGTATATATTGCAGCGAGTAAAAATGTGACAGGAGCAAAAAAAAAATGAAACTGCTTGGGGTTCAGAGGGATAAAAAAAAAAAGAAATCCTAAAGAATTACTCAAAGCTACCCTCATTATAAAGATAATTAGGCCCAAAACAGCAGAAAGCCTTGGCACATCATGTCTTCACAACAGCAATATATCACAACAGGATGTCACACAAAAGCCTTGATTATGGTGAGCTACACTGCATTTAGCTTTGCGGAGCTATTGCCATTAATCACCAGAGGAGCACTGAATCTGATGTGTGTTTTAGAAGACACTGACAAACACATTGCCCTGTGATATATGTGAGTGTGTGGATCTAGAATAAACCTAAACTAGGACTAAAATAAATCAGTGTTTGCCCACCTTGAATCGCACTGTCGTGGCTTTGTGACGCTCCGTCCACTGCGTCAGTCGTCTCATTCTCAACGCGAGGTCCGCTGGATGCCTCGTTGTTGGGAGACGGTGGCTCTGCTTCCAAGGCACCGACGTCTGTGCTATCTGTGACACCTTGTGATGAAGACGCATCGATCTGATCCTCCGAGTGCCCTAATCCCTCATCAGGTGACCTCTCATCTGCTGTCATCTCTGAATTGGGTTGCTGCAGCACCAATTGCACATCACTCTTTTCAGCAGATTCATCACTGGTATCTGTTGACTGATGGTCTCCCTCACGCGGGCCAATCGCTGCACTTGCTTCTGCAACAGATGGACTCGGTTCTAATAAAACCCTGCTGGTGACCTCCGGTGCCGAATGCTCAATCCCTGCATTCAGATCAGAGTCGTCGGCCTCTCCGGTTTCATCGACCTTCATCATTGGAGCGTCCCCGCTCTCTGGACCTAACGACAGATCCCCTTTGGAAAGCTCTGTCTCTGCTGTCCTCTCGGGATTCAAAGCCTCCATTGTCTGGAGGCTGGGTGACAGTTGTGATTCAGGCTCAGTGCCAGAGGGGAGCCCCGCGTCCACGGTTAGTGCGTGTTCATTGTTTTCACCAGGTTTTGAATCATTTGGTTCCTCCATTGAGAACAGATCTGCCATCTGGGTTTGAAGCAAGTCCTGGTCCTCCACGCTAGCACTGTCCCGAGTGGGGTGGAATATATCCGTCGTGGAGCTTCCGACCGATCGGAAACTACCGTCTTCGTCGCTGGAGAGGCCGTGGGCCGCCCCTGAATCGTGATCGGCGTGTCTATCGCTGGAGCTGGGCATCATTTCGGGATCCGGTTGTAAGTCTTCCGTGGAGTCGCCAGCGGTCCGACAATCAGCCGCGCTGTCCGCTTCGTCCGTAGGCAAACTTTCAACACTGTATCCAGAAGGTTCTTCTCCATCTACCTCTGCACCACTCGCTGTTCCAGTGCAACTCCCAGAATGACAACCAGTTTCTGGGGCCGAGCCCCGCTGCTGCTCTGTAGCGTAATCCCTACCAGCTGTTTCCTGGTTTTGTTCCAGGCTGTTTATGTCTGGCGGAGGTTCCCCCTCGTGGAGGCCTTCTATCAAGAGACGTGGAACAGCAGATTCGGGCTCCTTGATTACATCACCGCCATCTATCAGCGATGGGCTGGGCAGGTCCCCTGGGTTTGATACGAGGTCTGTTGACCCTTCACTCTCTGCCTCCTCTAAAGAGAGTCCATCGCAGAGCTCGTGGCCACGCTCCCCACCACCCCCTCCTTCCTGACAGCTCTCAGAATCAGAGGACACCTCTGAGCTCTCTGACGACGGGGACTGGCCCATGACCGAAGCTTTTGTGTCTCCGCTTATTAGATCCCTGGGCTCGGAGTTGTTCTCCTCCTCCCTCCTTCTAGCTGTGTTGTCCTCTGCTTCCTGCTCTGATATGTCCCTTCCCTCCGTGGCCTCCTGTCCTTCCCAGATCACAGCCTCTCCTCTATCAGTTTCCTCTGCCTGTTTATCACAGCCCGCTGCTGCTGCTGGGATTCCCACAGTGAGGCTCTCCCCTTCTGCCCCGCTCTGTGCTCCTTCACTCAAACTCTGGGTGGAAACAACAGGCTGCTCCTTTCCCTCCTGCTCCGTTTGGCAGTAATCTCTCCCAGTGTTTGAAGTGAGACACGCCCGGTCCGCTGGGGGGCCGAGGCCATGCTCCCGGGGACGTATTTCAGACGGAGTATTTCTCACAGACGAACTCCAGTCTCTCTCTGCATTCCCAGTTTGTCCACAATCAACACTGCTTTGGCTTTCCACTGAGCAGTTTTCCACCCAGCTCCCTCCTGTTGTTGTTGTGGTATCCAGGCACTCTGATGCTGTAGCAGGCAGCTGTAGTCGCTCCAGACAGGTTATCTCTGTTTCTACACCATCACAACACTCGGCAGCTGTGTGCAGAGAATCAAACGGCAGCTCCAGTACAGAAACTCCCTGCAGAATGTAAAGAAAGGAGGAGGGTAAACGTTAGCTTTTCCCCTCAGAGAAACCAACAGAGCTGCTCTCTAGTTCTTATCAATCGCCAACTCTGTGATTGCATAAGGTGTTCCACCGGTTATACAAACTAAAGCTTGAAGGTTAAAAAAAGGAGGGCAGTGAAAAGGCAAACAATCCAACAATGTTCAGCAGCAGCAGAGCTCCTGGATGGAGCCAGCGTGAGTAGAGATAGCGTGCTAATAAAAAAAAAAAGGGCAGGGTGGCGTGACTCACCTTGGCGTGGAGATGGGATATCAAGTGCAGCAGCAGCTCCACGCTCCTCGGAAGGGCCGGAGGGTCATGGCCGGGGTGGGCGACCAGCGTCAGAGTGTGTGTGTTCAGCCTCGGTTGGTGGCAAACGACCCGGGCGTCCGTAGACACCAGCTGGGCGGTCTCGGTCCCTTTGTCCGTCTCAGCCCTGCCGTGAAATAAACACTTAGATCATCCCGGACGGCCTGCAGCGTGATTGGCTAACACGGTGCAAAAGTGCTTTCAAGAGAAGGTTTTAACAGTGATGTCAGCCAATCCACACTCCCACCCCCCCTCCTTCTTTTGATAATCCACGTGCAATGCTGTTTTTTTTTTTTTTTTCTTCTCCAGAGTGGGAAAGTCCATCGGTCAAATGCTGCGGTTGTTAGCAGGTAATCAATCAATCAACCTATAGAGTCGCTGTCAAGTAATTCATGTTAAAAAGTTCCAGACGCTGTGGCAAGTCAACCAAAAATGTTACTTTCCGTCCCTGTAGTAATACATGAAGACCACTCCTCCTCGATAAGCTTTCTGAGAAAACTTCACTCCCCCTGCTGCATTTGCTCTAAGTGTTGGAGGTGAAAGTATGTGCAGTGTTTTTGTTCATAAAGATAGCGCTGTAAAGGAAAGACACCTCCCAGTCAGGCAGATCATGTTTGCGTAATCCTGGGTGGATTGCTTTAGCTGCGGGGCCCGCCGGCTGAGGTCACCAGCCAGGCTGCTGGTGACTTCACTTTTCATGAAGGGAAATGTAATTACCAACACATAAAGAGGGAGCTGCGAGTTGTAAAGCAACTTTAGTGCACGCTCGGCAATGAGGGAGCTCACTAAGTGGTAGTTGTCTTTCAGCTTGTGGCATCTTCATTCTGAGTTAAGTGAAAACTATTCTGCAGCAGATAAGTAGAGTGCTTAAAAGACATAAAGAGGGTCCATTTCCACTTTAAGCCGCGTCTCAGTCCATTTACCAAGAAGCTGCTTTTTCCCCCCCCGCAGCTTAATGTTTCACTAGAAAGGGATGAGAAGAATCTGACCTCACGAGTCACTCAGCAAAGAGGCATTATTCGGGATAATACCTGACAACTGCAAACAACACTCACACATCCTCATGCTGTTACACTGCATTGTGTGCGGATCAGTACTGTACTTAAGTACACATTTGATGTACTTGTACTTAACTTGAGTATTTCCCTTCCCTGCCACTTTATACTTCTACTCCATTACAATTCAGAGGGAAATATTGTACTTTTTACTCCACTACATTTATTTGACAGCTT
>JAOVVB010127646.1:0-12351 GCA_028570985.1 Heterobranchus longifilis | reverse complement strand
ACACACACACACACACACACACGCACACGCACACACACACACACACACAGCTGAGCAATAAGTATCTGAGAGCTATTCTTAAATATTAACTAGAAACTTAAAAATGCAGTTAAAGAATGCTGATTCAACTTACTAGTATACAAATAACACAGTTTCATTTTGAAATAGCCTATAATAGATGATTCATGTCAGTGATAGAAAATATGTTTCATTTGTGACTCTTCTGGAGAACACATCAGGACAGAGGTTAAATGTCAAGTTGATGATTTTCAAGGGAAACCTAACTTTTTTTCTTTTTGTCCTCCCCTATCAGTAGGCCTAAATAGTCTAGTGTGTTGCTATTGCATTCACAGGTTTTGGACATTTTTCTACTAAGAAGTATAAAAATTACAGTTTTAATATTACAATGAAAATGCTTCCTGACTGAAAACGGTCCCTAATACCTATTTACGTGCCCAGATTCCCTACTTTTCCTACAGTAATCACTGCCATTAGTCAGGCCCAAGTTAGGCACAGGGTGGAGCCATCGATTAGTTGGTTTATTTCTAATTTAATCAATAAGATATTAAATGAAATAGGTTTTCTTTAATCAGGTTTATGTACTTTTTTTCTAATTGTGATTTTCCCTTTTCTTTTTTACTAGTGTCATTGTGGTCATTGGCAATCTGGGCTGAAGAGGAAGGGGAATAGTCTGTTCCTCTTTCTGTGCGACCAGACACTGTTGTCTAGCGGGGAGCATAAAATTAATCTTAGGGGGAAGAGTTCATCAGTAGTTGCTCAATTTGAAATATTGTTGGCATTTAAATGTTTGCTATGTTCTTGTTTACTTAATCCCCATAGTCAAATAGGTTGGTGCCAGGAGGGCCAGTGACGGACTGGGATAAAAAACAGCCCTGGCATTTGCAACAGACCGGCCCTATTTTCAAACCCAACCCCACCCAAATGTTGAATAAAACTAAAAAGCTTGAAATAAAACCGTACTGACCGACTAGAATGAACTCACACACTCAAACAACACACTATAATTGCTACAGTCGCTGACATATACCAACAACAATTTAACACAATCTGAGAGCAGCAGAGTGCTAGGTGCTACGACATGATACGCTCCACTAAAGGCACATTCAGCACAAATACATAGGCTCAACATTAAAAGGTCCCATATTGTAAAAAGTGAGATTTCTATTACTCCGTTATACTCTGCTATGAAGAATGTTAAGGTACGTCTACGAGAGCGCCATCTTATGAGGATTGTGCTCTATTTAACTGTACTGCTACCTGCTAAACATTTGTTATATTTGGCTAAAAAGTTGTTTAAATCGGTCAAATCTGATGGAGAGGGGAAAAGAGGACAATTACCGTGACACTTTAAAAAACAGCTGAGCGATGTGATTATTTTATTGAGTCACAGGCAGTGGATTTGATCAGTTTATTATTACATTATTAATTTAAAATTATTTTCTTTAATATTGGACCTTGTTAAAAATGCAGGGGGGTTCTTCTCTTCATCAGATTTGACAAAACAAAAGTTTAGCAGGTAGCAGCAGTACAGTTAAACAGGACACATTCTCTATACCCCGTTACAGTCATTCCCCGGCTGTAATGACGGTGCAGAGACACAGAGAGTGCAGATGTGGAAGACTGCAAAGCTGACCAATCATTTTTTCAGAGGGGGTTTTAAAGAGACAGGCACTAAAACGGAGCGTTTCAGACAGAGGGTGCATACAGTAAATTCAGACAGACAGTATGAGAAAAATAATGTGGTTTTGGAACATTAAAGCATGTAAACACGTTCTAGGAGAAACCCAAAATACAAGTATGAACCTCAAAATTAGCGTAATATGTGATCTTTAAGGCAGCTCCACCCAAAACGAAAAGACCACTGCACACACAGCCACAGTGCATATTACAATAGTTTCATCAGAATATGAAAAGAGTACTGCACCATATTAGTATATAAATAAATGTGTAGGAGATTGTTTTTCTCAGCAACCGGTGTGCGTTCGTAAATAGTCATTTTGAGCGCCAGAATGCACTTTGGCACAAAGTGGACATTCGTAAATTTGGAGCACTTTAGGAATGTAGCCTACCATTCGGTTATGTGGTTCTCAAACTTTTTTTTTTTTTTTTACATCAAGGACCCCTAAACTGACACAAATAAGATCACAGACCCCCATTTGATAAGATTTTGTCCCAGGGTCCCCCATCTGATTGGATTTTTGCTTTTAGATGTGTTAGCAGAAAGTGTATGAAATACATGACCAAAACAGTCATGCATTCTGTCATTGTGTTACTTACAGATGGAAATAGAGTGAAAATAAATGATTCCCCTTTTTTCTGGGGACCTCCTGGAACCCCCTCAAGGAACCCTGGGGGTCCCCGGACCCCACTTTGAGAACCCCTGGATCTGAGCACCACACTCTCGGAGTAGCAGAGCGCCACTATGTAACGGTTAGAAGTACAACGCTATGTTTCTTCGAACAACAGGGCGAACCTGGTTCTAGTTCGGGGCTGGTTCGCAGTTGGTTCAACCTTCTAAGAACGTTCAACTTGCGAACCTTCTAAGAACTTGCGAACCTTCTAAGTTCTTAGGTTAGAAATAGAACGCTCTGTTTCTTCGAACACCGACGCTCTCATTTACCAATTTACGAACGCACCCTTTGTCAAAACAATTCCAGTGTGTTGGTTGGCATTCCTACCTGCTGCTCAGCTCCCTCCTCCTGCTGGTTTCTGTCACAAGTCCAGTGTCTAAGTCTGGTTCTTCTGGTTCTTGGTTGTCTCCCTGGTCTGGCCGCGTTGTCCATGGTGTTGTAGCCTGATGCTAACATTAACGATGCTAGCAGAAGCAGCACTCTGGCTAGCTACACCTGCAGGCTCGGCGGTGGCATGTTTCCAGAATAAATCTGTTATTTTTGCAAATTTTTCACCGTTAGCCAACGGAGCCCTCTTTGTTTCCTCCCCATATTTTCCACCACCTCTGGTGGTTTGGTGCCCTGATTCGTTTTATTTTAGCCTGGTGACCATGCTGGCGACGCACATTTCATACCCGCTCAATTTCTGGCTTCCGACCTCACTTGACCTCATTCCCTACGTCACACCGACCGAGAGGCTCATGGGAGAAATGTGCGGTTTTTTTTAAAATTAGGTTTTCAAGAAACATACAACACAACTATATCAATGTAGTTATACACAAGACAAGTAAAATAGAATAACATACATTAAAAATCAATTGGAAATCAAAAATAAATACAGCTAGTAATCACCAATGGCCAACTGCATCCTGCTCCTAGCAGAGGATCAATCATCTCTAAATTCACTCCGCTCACCCATGCTGCTCACCCATTATACTTTCCAAGTCTGTTAATCAATAAAAGGGCCCCATGCTTTAAAAATTTTTTTTTTTTAAAAATAGGCTAGTTTTCCTTTTTATAGGATATAGGCCTACATGCAGACAGTTCTTTTAGCCATTTACCAATACTTGGTCTATTTACATTTTTCTTTCATAGTGCTGACAATGTGCATTAAAAGAATAGACTGTATTTGGGCCAATCTGAAATGTTTTGGGCTGCATGCATAAAATAACTCTTTGAATCAAAATCATCAAAGACAAAATTATTATTATTATTATTATTATTACTTTTATCAGTGCAATGATGACCCATTCTGAGCAGCGCAGGCGGTCCATAGTTGGGTGGCCCTTCTGGGCATTTGGCTAATTTCCAGATGGCCAATTAGACACTGCAGGAGGGGCTTATATATCCTGTAACACCACTGATAGGCTTTACTGACTGTGGGAGAGTTGTTATTGTTAGCAGCTTGCATTAAGGCTGTGTTATTTGAGTTATTTTTTCAGCTTACTTGCTCTATGTTAATTTTTCCAGAGCTTTTGTTCTTCTCTGTATGTCTCTATGTAAAGCATTATTGCACTATTATGGAGCAAAATATGTGCACACACACCCACATGTTGCCACTTTCAATGGTGTTGTAACTTTCACCAAGAAGAAGAAAAAGAAGAAGGGAAAGATAAGGTTGACTGCTTGTTTGTATTATGTTAGAGCCAGGGGCCTCTGGGTGCTCAGCAGGAAGTGATGTAAGACAGTGATAAAACTGTGGTCATTTTTTCTGTTGTGTCACTCTGTTGTCTTTCCTGCACCCTTCATGACACTTCCTCACTAATAGGCCAACAGAGAAATAGATTCATATTCCATGTTACACATTAGCAGGTTGTGACAAAGGAAAATGAAGTAATCATTCACCGGGGTCCAGAGAAACTGAAAGTCCACAGATTTGTCATGTTTTTGGAAATTTAGTTTCATTATGGGACAATGTTTGTGGCATCTGACAGCCGATTTTTCGGAAAGAGTACCCGGCTGTAATAATAAAAGATGGGTTTCTTTGAAAACTGTTGATGATGAAAGCCATACATTTCAGAAATTTGTACAAAACATTTCCCAATTTTGGGTTTATTGGTAGAGGAGAGCTTAGGCTTCTGGTCTATTGCAAACGGAAAGAAGAAGAAAAAAAAGAAGAATTAGAGAATTTTGACATTTGTGGTGGATTGCAAGTTTTAGCCCATTAACCACAAAACTTACAATATAAACCTCTAGATTTAGTTCTCTTCTTTCTTTCTGATATGTTCAGTATGCGAGACTTACTCGAGTAAATACTTCAATGTAGGTTTTGAAAAAATAATAATTAAAAGGAAAAGCAGTAAATATTCACATTTGTAAAGCTGGAATGATTTAATGTATTAGCGTTAAAAATGACTTAAATGATCAAAATAGTTGCCTTTTTTCTTTTACACGTTATGTTTCATCTCGTTTCATTCATTCACACATTCTGCCACATTTATACATTTTTAGTAGGCCTGTGTAAAATCAAAGAAATAAGAAGGAATAAAAAAATTCAAATAAAAAAATGACATTAAAAAAATAATAAAAATAGAAAAAAATATATAGTTGTCAATTAATTATCTGTCATACAATATTTTACAAGTTCTTTATATGTCTTGTATGCAAAAATCTTAATTCGTAGTAATTAAAGCTGTCAAATAGTTGTAGTGTTTTGTTTTTTTTTACTATTTCTTAAAATGTTATATAAGCTATTAAATTAAAAACATGATGATTAATAATGAAAAAAAAAGTTGTTCTTGGATTAACAATCTCAGGCAAGTTGTAATCAAACTGAAACCAAAGGCTGCCTTAAGGGAAGGAAATTAAATGAAAATTAATTTTAAATTAAATTAAATTAAATTAAATTAAATTAAAAACTGATACATTTAAGTCTGCAACAATATGAAGTATATATGAAATTTGGAGTTGATGAGTAGATCATGTAAAAGCCTTAGTTTGGCCCCCTGTGTGCACTCTGCTCTGTATGTTATTGGCGTGTATTTGTTTTTGTTGGTTCTTTCACACGCTGTGAACACAATCCCTGCAGCTGACAGGTGATCACACCTGGGCAGCAGGCCATGGCCTCTGTTTCATTTGCTTCGGATCATGTGTATTAACCTTTATTCCAGTGATACTCAACTTGCGGCCCGGGGACGAAATCTGGCCCACGATAGGTAGCCTGGTGGCCTGCTGACCATTTTCAAATTTACAAGGAAAATAAATGGATTCTCAGAGATTTCTGGTTTTTTTTGCACTTTGAATGCATTCAAAAGCATAAAAATAAAGCTTGTTTATAAAGAAAAGTGCCAGGGGAGGTTCCCCCGGACCCCCCGACAGAGGTCCAGGGGGGCGACTCTCATTTACAATGACATCGAGACAAATCACAAAGACAAAGAAAAGAAAAAGCTTTCCGATCTGGGACAACAACCCGATAGATAAATCAGGATAATCGAGACGTGAAACAAGATATTAAAAAAGCGCCAAAACCTAGCTATGGGGTAGATAACCACAATTATTAAGATGCAAAATAAAATGCAGTTATGAAAAACAACCACAAGTAGATGGACAGATGAAGTTGCACCTCATACCAATCCTAAATTTATTTATTTTGCCAAATGGCCATCACAAGTTAAAACATACAGCTTTCTCATGTGGTAGCACTACAAGAAAAGAGAAAATTAGCCTACGACTTTGAATGTTTGTTTATTAACTGGCCCCTGGCCTCATGTCATTTAGCAAAAGTGGCCCCCAGAGTATCCCTGCTTTATCCAGTTGGAGCTGCATACAGGTGCTCTGTCTGCTGCTGAGATTACGTGCGGTGTGTTATTGTTTTCCGAGAGATAAAGCACGAATGTGCTGCTGCCATGTCAGTGCCAACGCATGTCCTGTCCTCCAAACGAAACACACCCCCTGCCTGCCTGGAAACTTCCTCCGCTGATAACGAGGTGATAAAAGGTTGCACGTGTTTTTATCTTTTCACACAGTCAGGCCCAAAATATACAACTTATAGACACAAGCATGCACCTCGTTGTTCTTCTCCTCCAGTCACCTCATCAATTCATCCCCTCGGCTGTGAACGTATTTTGTTTTTCCCTCCGTTTAACACGACGTGCGTTTTTTCAACTCGTAACAGAACAATGTTGGAGCAGAGCTGCTCATTGTTTCTGCAGGGAGGGCCTGGTGGAGGTGGATAAGCCAAAATAACAGTTCAGGAACATTTTGGACAGATTAAAGACGGACGGTTACGAAGTAAGAACAGAGATAATGTGCTGGAAAGAGGGAAAAAAAAGCAAAAGCAAAGAGAGAAAACACTACATCCTCTCCTGACATGGAAATGAAGAACAGGACAGGAAGCAGTGTACAGAGAGGCATTTCTCATTGCTGGGAAGTGATATGTTTGACGCTATTCAAATGTTCAAACACACCTGATCTTAAGAGTTGTGAAAGCACACAAGATTGTTTTGAATGTTGCTGGAACAGAAGCGTGTGTCCTGTTTCTGTGTTTCTGTGCACCAGCTCTCATACAGAACGTACAGAATGTACTGTTTACTGTATTCCTACTGTAATATTATTTATTATTTATATTTTGGAGTTAGTCTTTTGAGCTTTCTTCTCACTTGTACATATTTTTGCTTTTCTCGTTTTTTTGGTTCTGGTTTAGTTCTGTGTATATTCTGTTTGTGTTCTTGTTATGCACCGTGACATCAAGTCAAATTCCTTATATGAGAAATCTACTTGGCAATAAATGATTCTGATTCTGAGATGTTGTCGCACCCGAGGCGTGGAATAAATGCCAGTGAAACCCTTCGAGATTCACGGTTTATATAAAGTCTAATAAAGCAGAAAAATACATTAATACACACTTTTCCAACAATATACATCAACCATTCAAACTTTATACATCCATCTGAAATATTTACACACGCTTACATTCAAAAAGGTTTGCTCTGTCGTTAAAGCAAAGCAAATACTCGCCAGAATAAAATGTTGGCATTGTACGTTACTGCAAACCACGAAAATGTTACATTTGTCAACATTTCTGAATTGACACAGGAGCTGAATTTCTCACTGAGAGGAGGAGGGGAGGAGATGCAGACCACTGTTCGAGACCAATAAAACTGAGTGTTTTTTAACGAGAGTTCTGGCAACAAAAACAGTTATTTTAAACCAAAACTTTTCATTTTCCTAACTCTAACCAAGTGGCTTTTGTGCCTAAACCTACCACACGTTAACCACAACCTTGTCACAACAAAACTAAACATACATTTTCAACATATCCGCTACAGTTGAAACGTACAAATGTAACATATCCGTGTTTTGCAGAGACGTACAGTGCCAACATTTATTCTGCCGATTGAGTTGAAATACTGTGTAGCTCTAGCCTGGCATCGGCAGACTAATTCTGCTGAGCCAATGTTTCATTTGCTTCCATTCAGACAGATTTCCTTCAATGAAAAATTTGTAGATCCAATCACAACCGTTTATCTCATATGAGGCGGGTTTAAGACGATGATCGACAGAGCAGCGTCTCCTCCCCACCGCTGCCCACAGGAAATCAAACAAGATGGCTGCTGCCGATATCCGTTCACGCAATGCTCAGGAAACTCACACCAAACTGTGAAACTAGGTAAAGCTGATCAAATATGAATCAAGATTCTGTTACTACATTGCCTATTTCTCACCTAAAATATTTTCAGAAACGTATTGTAGTATACCGTTTAGCTGTAAAATGAGAGTTTGTGCCGCGACCGTATGTTGGTGTAAGGGATTAAAAAGTGACCATGTTAACTGGCGACTTTCAGCAGAAATTCACACCAAACGGTCGAACTAGGCAGTGCTGATCAAATATGAATCAAGATTATGTTACTGTATTGCCTATTTTACACCTAAAATGTTTACAGAATCACATTTTAGTGTACAGTTTAGCTGTAAAATTAGACAATTTGTGCAATTTGACAATTTTCAAAACAGACCACGGATGCATTATACATCCATGAAACAGACGGAGCACCAGCCTGCATGTGTCTCTCAGCGAGTTGCTCTGATTGGTTGTAGGTCACGTTTCGTTGCTCTGATTGGTTTGTCCAATTGCACCCAGAGGTATTTTGATCTTGGTAATCTGAGAAGTCCCAGACGAATTTCGCATTTTGCGAATTAGTCTGGTGATGCCAGGCTAGTGTAGCTCAGTTTAAACACTGTGGCTCTGTTTAAACTGACATCTCAAAATATATGTGTCTTCTACCAACACTACATATCCTTTTTAAAATGACATCAAACAAAATTCTTTGCTAAATAAAGACAAAAATCGTTTTTTTCTGAATGAAATGACCAAATAGGAAGTTGTGAAGAAGGTGGAAATGTAAACAAAGTTGTGGCCACAGAAGAAATAGCTTCTCTTATACAAACAGCTACATGTAACAGGCCTATATAACTTAAGAAGTGCTCTGCATAACAAAAATAATAACATTTTCATTGCTTGTCAAACTCCAAAATGAAACCAGGATACATTACGCTACTAAAATGTTGCTGCGTGGCGTTGGCGAGTTTGTCAGAGCCCCTGCTGCGTGTCACAGCCCAGGACCTCCAGACGCAGGGCGATGTCGTTGATCCAACCCCGCGGGTGGATGCGGATATAGCGGCCGAACAGAGGACGATCAAAAACGGTGAGAGCTTCATCGTCTGAATCGCTGTTTCCTGCAAAGATCTGAGGAAGGAAAGAAATAAAGAAATTGGAGATGGATAAAAGTACTAAACTAACACTTGTCCTGCTTTTATTGGTAAACTGGGATGTGTACCTTTTCTCTTTGGGAGCTCTCCTCCAGCACACTGCTCCAGGAGTGTCCATCATGACTGACGGTGACTGAGAACTCGGTCACCATCATTTGGGTCAACAGTGATCGTGCTCCTTGGGTAATGACCCCCGAGATGCGTCTTACTTTATCCAAGTCAACCTGCAGCCACTCGTGGGGGTTGTTGTACTGATGTGAAAAGGGCAGAGCAAACCACTTTTAGATCACGGAAAGGAAGTATTAATATCAAACAACAAAGACAAAAAAATAGACTGGAAAACAAATATACCAGACCATCCTCACGAAAAACAGCTGTATAGGTCGTCTTATTACGACCCATATTTATGCTTGTTGTTAGGCGGCAACCTCTTGTGGCCATAGTAATTATCAAGGGAGCAAAGGAGGAAGTCAGGTGACATAGAAAGTGACAAAGTCTGCATAAGGGTGGATGGATGGGTCAAACAAATACAGGACTTTCACCCAGGAGACTGCTGTTCATGTCCTGTGTGAAGCCAAAAGTCAACGTTGACTTATTTTATACATTTCATATGTTGTTTTGGGAGTCATTGGCAAACGACCTATTCTGTTGTTTGGGTATGAGGACGTGCTCAGTATACCATGGTCTGTATTTATTTATTTTTCTTGTTCACTGATTTGTTAGTCACTGTAAAAAGAAAACAATCACAGCATCAGTATTTTGTCTCCAAAACAGAACTACACGAAGGGCATATGATTCTGAAATAATATGATCGGAAATACAGAAGCCATGAGGGTAATGCATTAAATAAAATTATGGGGGGAAAGAAATAGATACCATCTTCTGGATGAAGTACAAAAAGCTCAAGAAAAACAAAAACAGATGGAGGGATGGCCAAAGGGAACACCACCCCACTTCCTCTCCCACATTACTTTAAGACAATTAGGAAACATTTATAAACCAGGAAAAAGTGTTTCTGGCAGTGCATCTTTTTTTCCACTGGCTGCACACAGCAAAACTAAAACCATTAACCGACAGTTAATGTGAGGATCTTTCCATTTTAATCACCATTAATGAAAAACCTTTGGTTTTAACTGATACGGAAACGGTTGCTTGGCAACAGGAAAAGCCCCAACAAACAAAAATGACTCAACGTTGAAACTCAGCCAATTTTAAAACTTGAACCTCTAACATTATTCTAAACAAGGAAATGGAAATCATCCCATTTTATTCTGTTTCCTGGAACACATTTGCAAGAAGTTTTCCTGTTTAGACTGATGTGGAGAACTATGAAAACACGTAACGCCGGCTGCAGCTTACAGCCACTATCCCAGATAACATTTGGCCCACGGTGGTTGACCTCTGTCCGCGGATCACAAGCGCTGCTGTTTGACGTGTGACCTTTAAAAACAACGTAACAGTTTGACGGAGGGACAAATCGCACGTCTACAGTTCAGTGCTGCAACGTGTGAAAGTGATAAGCGGAGGAGGAGGAGGAGAGGAGGCTACAAAACAAAATAATAAAAGGATAGAGAGTGGAGAGCGAAAGGCTAATATGTCTTATTATGCACATCAGTGGTTTCTATCACAATGTGAGGGAGCAAACCACTAATGTCACAATATCACATCGTCTCGGTGTTTTTCATGGAAAAAAGAGGGACAGTTTTTTTCCAATTACTTATTTGATTTTTCATAAAATGTGTGTTTCATACATGAAAAAAAGTCTTGGTGGAATGTTTATAATTCTGAGCTTAATATCATGTAGAGCAGTCTGTAGGGCCATAGGAATTAAAAATAACGATATTATCGCGATATATAAAGCAAATTTGAAAAAAATAAAATAATGCTATCAATCAAATTCATCTTTAACTTTGTTTTTTGCGTGTTTTGTCCCTTTTTTTGGCGAATGAATTACACTGAAATATGAGTGTAAGGAGGTGGAGAGAAAGTCTGTCACCATAACTAAGATAAGATAAGATGCTTTATTGAGATATACAGATTTGTGCTCACCTTTGGCCTCCAGGCGTTGGCGCTGCCTTCCTGGTGGAGGCGGGCGAGGTCGGGGCTCCAGCTACGCAGCAGAGATGAATAAAATGAGGAAGCACTAAAGTTGGTGTCATTAATCAGCCTCTTCTGGAGGCCGAGAGGGAGAGAGCAACCTGGACGCACACACACATAACAGAGTCATTACCTGCACTTTCAAACAGTAAAAAAAGACTGTGATAAATTCTGCTGCTGTCGGTGAAACTCACTGTTGAGATCGCAGCCCAGCAGCTCCAGACGGAGAGCCGGCTTTTGCACAAAGTTTACAGGATGAATCCTGACGTAGCGAGCCACGAACGGTGGAGAGAAGAAGTTGGTTTTCACCTTGGAGCTGTCCATGTTGCCATAAAATATCTAAAAAGAGCCACACAAACACTTCAGCTCAACTTGCTCGAGATAGGCAGCCCATTACAGAAAACAATTTGCTGCCCTTTACTGAATTTATGTGACAATGTAACAGCATGGTGGCATGGCTCTGCAGCAGCAATCAGACACCACCAGTGCCTCTTGGTACATATGCTACATATACTCGTGGTCAGCAACCACTTTTTAATGCAAAAACATTTTCTTAATGTTTGTCTTCCTGGTTCGCTGTGACAATTCTTCTCTGAAAAAAAAATTAAGTAGGCAAAATGCTCAAATTACCAATTACCGGATTAAGGTATCTTTCAAGGCTGTACAAGTTGATTTGAATTGAAAACAATGGCTGATTGGTGGTTAGAGGTCAATTTTCAGCCAAATGGCAAGAAAAAACATTGACTATATAAAAGAAGTGGATATAGCCACCGTGACGTCACCCATTGGTTTGTGGACTACCGTTTTGAAGCCTAGAGTTCGGCATTTTGGCTGTTGCCATCTTGTTTTTTGGAGCGAGAAATGACTATACTTGGACGAGATCTAGCAGACAGCTCGCGGCTAGTCACTTGTCACTCAAAGTGGCCATGCCCTTAATTATGCATAACTTTAAGCCTTAATATAATTTAAACGGGTGAGTTGTATACAAATTCACCCACTGTACAGTTGTCATGAACGGGGAAATTATCTATAGAGACCAAAACCGTTTTTTGCTTTTTTGTTTATTTCTGCTGTAAAGTTGGGCATTTTAACATGGGGGTCTATGGGGATTGACTCACTTTTGGAGCCAGCCTCA
>JAOVVB010127629.1:0-12351 GCA_028570985.1 Heterobranchus longifilis | reverse complement strand
GTGTGTGTGTGTGTGTGTGTGTGTGTGTGTGTGTGTGTGTGTGTGTGTGTGGGTGTGTGTGTGTGTGTGTGTGTGTGAGATCTCCACAGTGACAGAGAAGGACTTTCCATGGTGTGTTTGTGTTTGTTCAGCCGACCTTTTGGTTAAACTGACAGAGCAGAACAGAAACTGAGTCTTTTCTGTGTTACAGTATCATTAGTAAAACCTCCATCCCTCTAAATGTTCTTCTTTTTCTGCTCTTGAAACAAAGCTTTTTCTTTAAAAATCCAACGTTTGGATGGAGTATAAGGATTTTTCAGGACTGTCAGCGGCATCAATTTACATGTGATATGTACTGTACTATACTATATATATTCTAAGATAGCTTTTATGGAAAAAAAAAAGTTTTGTGGAAGCTTTTATGTCCAGATTTTTAGCACACAGTAAATATCAGTATATTATATGAACGGATACAGGTGAGCCTGAGTAATGTCTAAAAATGTGTATTAATAGAATGGCTGCAATTGATGATTATTTGCATTATCATTGTTGTTTAATTGTTTAATTAATTTATTGTTTAATTATTTTCTTTTGGTCTGCAAAACAAAAGAAAATAGTAAAAATCACAATATCCTGGAGCTCAAGGGGACGACATAAAAGTTTGTGTTTTATCTGACCAAAACTGCAAAATATACAATTTGTAGCAATTCAAGACCAAGAAAAGAAAGTAGCAAATTCTTACATCTGAGATCCTGGAAACCATCAAGTGTTTGGCATATTTTCTTGAAAAATTATTGATTAATCAATTATCAAAATAGTTGGTAACTGTTGCAAAACAACAAGATAATAGTCATAAATGTTGTCATTCCCATTGTTTTTCTTCTATTTTCAACAAACATGTGAGTTGTGGAGCTACAGTCCCCATCATGATTTCAGGGAATGCAAGTAGAAAGTGCAGTGTTGCCATGGAGACCAATTTGTTAGACCAACATTTGTTAGGGCAAATGTGCATCATGAAAAGTCTGAAATGCTGAATTAGCTATTAACAAACAATCGATAAACGCTGTGTATTCAGATTAGGTTATGAGTGTAAAAATGTCACCTATACTATGAACCACCATTGGTGCTGTCCAGCTGGATGACACTTTCTGTAAACAGTCATTTGTTATTTTATTAGGAACTTAATCAATGTTGGTTTTCATTGAGCTACATGTTGAAATTAGCCCTTTAGGAAATTAAAAGCCTGTCCTTTCCCTGATGTTAGAGCAGTCTGGAGAATAAATAGCTGAGCTATTACTCATGTTGAGTAATCGCCTCTCTCCCAGTAGGCATATTTGTGGTTTTATGGGACTCAATTATCTCTTTCTCTATTTGTCATAATTGAGCCTGTCTCATTTCAGAACGACAGTAAATATAAGTTTGGGTCCACGCCTCTGACATCCTCCTGAAATGATCATTCGGTCCAAATATTAAACCCAAATTATACTGCACAGGTGAATCATGGGATATTAAAACTTCCCAGCTATATGTTTTAATTCAAAATCCATTCATCATTAGCTGACATTTAACTGCACGAGCTTCATATAGAACGAGAAGGCAAAGTGAATTTGCAGTTCATGCCAAGCAGAAAAATTAAATCATTTTCTGTCAATATTTTTCATTAACTCAAGATGTGATTGATTTATTTATTTAATATTGATAATCCTGGCATAAGGACCTGAAGAGTATTTGTCTTCACTGCATGAAGATACGAGTAATTACAGAAAATGTATTTTAGATGTACAGTGCTGTTATGTCATAGTAAATAACTACCCCAGTAATTATAAGTGGCTTTAAAGCTACACAGCAGATCTTTAAATTCCTACTCAAACTCAGATATTGTAATTTTATGAGCTATATGTCGAAACTCATCTAATGTTATGTATACTTATTGTAATGATCCATAGGATTAGTAACCTTTGTTAAAATGTGAATTGATATTAAATCAGGATCAAAGCGGTATTATAAAGAGCAGTATATTGATTCTGCTGTTTATTTTTCTGCAGTGAAACCAACTCCTCCAGTCAACCTGTCGCATATTCAGACCATCGAGGCAGAACTGATTCTGCACTGGGACGACCCGCCAGACTTTGATACCGGTCCGCTGAGATACGAAGTCCGACACTCTTCCAACACCACCCATCCAGCCTGGCAGGTAACACCAAGCCTTGATGAGATGTTATCTAAGATGTGGTACCACTGCACCCACTGGGAGTCATGTGATCTGAAAATACTGGTACCATTTTATGATAATGCACCTTTTATAAAGGGTTTGTAAACTGTAATTGATGGCTTTATTGGTGGTTATAGATCACTTATAAGCATATCATAATCTATTATCTATTATTTTAATAAATGGATTTTTGTCCAAGTGAGTGGTCAAACAGTCAAATTACTCAAAAATTAATAATGCAGCCACTAGTTACAAGTTATAAACTAGGGATGGGTGATATGGAGAAAATCAAATATCACTATATTTTTGACCAAATATCTCCATGTCGATATTGCAACAATATTGGGTTGATTATTGGTGCTTTCACAAAATATTTACACAATGAGATTGTTGATAAATACTCATCAGTAATGTGGATATAATGACTAACGTGGGTAAAGGCAAATAATAGAACAGACAATTTCAGAAAATTACAGCACTTTACTGTAATGCAGCATTTAAAACCAGGAATATACGTTTATGCTGTATTACAATATCCAGAATCTAAGATTCAATCTAAGATTAGTTTCAAACAGGAAATATCTGGTGCAGATTGCAAAGACAGCTTTGACATCAGGTGCAACATATGCTTCAAAATATTGTCAGGAATAGTGGTTATAGAGAAACGGGGTCACACATACACTTACTGTATTTGCATGTCAGTGCAGCACTGCTGATTTTACGCAGCACAAATTTCCACTGACATTACATCGTGTTTATTTAGTGCGACGTGCTCACAGTGCTCACAGTTGGGTTTTAATGGCCTCATACAGTGTACTTAACATTCAACAACAGTGCACTCAGTGTTCAGCAGCGCATCAGAGGCTCTGTGATTCATCCACAGGGCAGACTTTAGACCTACTGTTTAACACTCCTGTACGTGGATAAATAAAATGTGTTGTCTCTTAATATCATTTCCATTAGTTCAGGTGTTAAAGTCCCTCTTGGTATGTATATATATACTGTGTATACATTTATATACAGTCTATGGTATGTACCTGTGGGCTCACATATAAAACGGTCATATGATAACATTTTATTTAGGTTAAAAAAACAACAAATCCTGTACGACTACACTCTTACTTTACTGTCTTTGTATTGCCAAAGAGTCTGCTTTTTAATTATTATGATTATTATTATAATTTTAATTGATTATAACACAAGGTCAGGGGATACATACATGTATACACACACATACATAAATGGATACAGTCCACACAATAACAATAAAACAATAACATACCACCAAGAAAGAAGGAGAGAAAAAAAAAAAAAAAAAACAATAGCAGTAATAGAAAATGTAAACATTTTTAGTTTGACACATGAAAAAGGCTTTCAAGGAAAATGTGGTGTCTACACACACCATCGTTGTCCGGTTGTGTGTTTTAGTGACAGCTACAGTTGATGAGACACCGAACAGTAACCGCAGTTATGATGAAGGTTTTGAGTCATCGTTCTCACAAGAACACACCCAAATATCCTGAAGTCAGTTTGGTGTGTGTGTGTGTGTGTGTGTGTATTTATTTATTCATACAGTTTAAAGTTACAGGGACAGTACTCATTAACACACTTCTGTAAATGTGCCAGTTTAGCCATCCTGGCTAAATTTCAACTGCAGTCCCTGGGCAGCTGTAATGACAGCTATAACACAAAAGACATAAAATACACTAAAACAAGAACAACAATACTGAACATATATTAGAACACATTTCATAAGAACATACTTTAAAACAAGGTCAGCAATACACAAAACTTAAAACATAAAACAAAGCACATTTCAGGTTATTTGAATGAGTTACTGATTCACACACTTGATTGTCTTTTAAGCATGATTTTAAATTTTAAATGAACGATGTTGATTTCCTCTCTGCTGTCTCCAGGTGGTGTCTGCACCTGCAGAGCCCCGGTTGTCTCTGGATCTGAAGCCCAGACTCAACTACACCATCCAGGTCCGCTGCGCCGGCCGGGACACGCCTCCGGTGTGGAGCGAGTGGAGCGAGCCTCACCACATCTACCTGGACAGTAAGGACCGTTCCCTTCCAACTGTTTATACACAGACAGACAGTTAGTCTTGTAGACCTCCAGATATCTGAATGAAAATGGAATGAATAATACCCACAAGTCTCCCCTTTACAGACATGCTCACTTTATGATAATCCCATGCAGTTTGGGACAAAAACCTGCAGTTTTTCTCAAGCAGTACAAATGTGTTATTCTCACCTATTCTAAAAGTGGTGGATTTGAATATTTCTGCATACTGGGGTCCATAAACAGTCTTGCATAAATTGGGTACGACTGGAAAGCTGAGACTCTTGTGGATTTAATGACAATATGTATGTATATTGACAATAAAGCAAACAGTTTCTGAGCAATTTCCAGAACAGAAGTGCTCGCAATCCAATTCGATTTCTTAACTATACATATACATACTATACAATATACTAACATATTTATAGTTTTCAATTAGCCTATATACTACAATGATATAATAGAATTCCTGAAATCCAGGTATGGGTTTTGGTTTTGGTGCACCACCCCAAGAGTTTTAGTTCCCCCCTCTGGCCACCCGTATGAAAAACTTCTGGTGACGCCACTGAGCAGCAAAAACATCTAAAACATTTCAGGACAGATATAATACATAAATTGTGGCAGAAAATGACCATATAAATACAAATTCACAGGCAGAGTGCATAGTGACCAAACATGTTACAGAAATACAAAGACATACAAATATATTTTTGTACTTTTTACTCATACACTGTTGTGAAAAGTTTAAAGCAGTTTTTCCTCTCTAATGTAAATGTGTCCCTCAGTACAACCCTGCACTGTTTAAAACATCCTTGTCGTATTAAATAGGGGGTCAACGACTCCCTGGATTCTTGGGAGAACTGCAGGGCGTTCATTGACTTTAGCAGAAGCTCAAGAGATGGCAACGACAGTCAGTCTGTCCAACTATTTGATGTATTGCTATTAAATTTCGTACAGACATTCATGAGGATGAATCCTACTGACTTGATCTCCTGACTGTTCCTCTAGCACCACCATCAGGTCAGAGTTTTGATGTGAGCCACAACAGTAGCTTTTGTGATACGTTTTTTTTTGGTCGTTTCGAACTAAAATACATGTATGTATTGCGAAAGGCATTTTACAATTATAATTTTAAAATGTTTCCATGTTTACTGGTTGCTTTTTGTTAGTCTGCCTTTCACTAGCAAAGACCACACCATCAGCAAGATGTGTTTGAACAATTTATTAATGAAAGATGATTTGTGTGCGAGGCGTGAACTCGTTTGTAGTTCTTCCATTTGCTGACTGTTATGTGGGGAAGCTTTGGTAAGGGATCCGCCGTAGCACCCGGGCACGACGGACTTAGGACCCTAAAGAGAGGAGGGAGGAGAGGAAGAAAGGAAACAGGGCGGGAGGGAACGAGAGGAGCGTGTTTGTGGGTATTTATAGGAATGCCAGAAGAAGTGCTGTCCCGCTTCTCAAATTCTGCTCGGTAGCTTCAATAACTATTGCATGCTCTGTTTACTTCTAATGAGATGGACTTTTATTTCCAAATGATTTAATTGACAAAACATCCAACTGTAATAATACCAGGAAAGCTAAACCCCTTTTTCTTTTTAACTGTGTTGAATAAAATAAGAATGTGCCACAAATCTGGAAACAAAATCAAAAGGAAAAATACTTTGAACTCACTGCAGATGTTTTGAAACTCATTTGTGTAATGGTGTTGTTTCAGTACTGCAACAGCTGAACAGAGAGGTCATTTGGATATTTGAAGGCCCTAAAATCAGGGAGTGAGATTACATAATTTCACCTTTTTGCAGTGAAGTTAACTAACATTTTAAACCCGCCCTGATGGCTAAACACCTCAACACTCAACACTGACGGTGGTAGATTCAAACAACTGACCTCAATTATCTCTCAGCTAGATTTATGAAGATGCTAAACTATTAAAACGAGTCCAGCTCATTAGCTATTAATGAAGGAGTCATTCCAGTGCGGTCTAAGTCGTCATGCTGTATGATTTATAGCCGGTCACTAGCGTTAAGACCGACCTCTGATTCAATGGCTTGGGAAAAAAGAAAATGTCACAAGCAGCACATCTGAAGCGGCCATGCATGTGGAGACTTCTTGTTATTAAAATGGTGAAACTGAGAGTTGAGAAATGAGAGCGAGAATTTTTCACACAATCTGAATGTTCCTTTTAATCAGAGACTATAAATATCCCTCACGTGTGGCTGGTTGTTAGTTTGTGTTCTGCAACACCAGACTGCTAATTAAAATGTGAACATCAGCCTGAGGGCTTTAAACAACACAACAGTCCAGTATCTGGCAGAGCTCTGGCTTGTCATTAGATGTCTGTGATGCATGTGTTTGTGTTGCTGCTCTTCTTGTATCACATGACCCCGGTGCAAAAACATGTCTGTGTGTCACGGGGTTGAAAGTTTATGAGACTTAACAACTCTGAGTCATCTCACCGAAACAAGCATTTTATTATTGAAAATATATACATACAATACAATAGTGTGGTTTCATTCTAGTCCATTAAATGACAATATATTCCAGCCTCAGAAACTTTACTGCAAATCAAATGATGACAGGAAGAGAAAAGCAGCAAAGTAAATTAATGGGAAAGTTTTAAAATGCGCATCAGCAGTAAAAAAACAAACTTTTGAACAATGATGAGACGTGAAACTTTTTTCTTTTGTTGAGCTCTTCACCTGTTTTGCTGATGAGTCACATTTCTTTGGTTTTTATTTTGACTCCACGCAGATGTTTTGGTTGGCTGCGTCTGGTTGGATGACGGCTGTCACACCCTCACACCCCCGACCCATTTAGAGACCATGTGACAAACAAAAAAAAGTTTTAAAAAAGTTTTTTGGTCTTTTGTCAAAAAAGTCTACATGGAAACTGTGGGTGAATGAGAATGAGACAGGTGTTTGTTCATCGGAGGGTCTTTGTTTTATTCTCCTTTATTCTCCTTTTGATGTTTTTGTTTATATGTCTTTATTACTGCAAGGTTCTTTTATATAAAAAAACTTGTGCATTTGGGATTTCTATGAAAATTATAAAAAGAGGAATCTCATAAGAGATAGTGGTAAGTTTAAAAAAAATAAAAAATCAAACCATGCCATGATGTTTTTGTGTGTGTGCAGCGGTGAGCTACATCCCTGAGAAAGTGGTGGCGCGGCCGGGGGAGAACGTAACGGTGTACTGTGTGTTCAACGACCACAGCATCAACGCCAGCACGGCCATGTGGATGCTCAACTTCCAACAGCGGCTTCATCGCAGCCAGTACCACCCGGTCAATCAGTGGGTAAGAAAAAATAAATCTCTCCTTCCAGGGTTTTTGTGTTTACTGGGAACATTTCCAATAAGTTTTAATGAGTTCCCTGTGTATTTTTAGAAAAGTACAGTCTGTGTAAATAGGCTTTTCCTTTCCCAAACCAGGTCAGCCAGATCACTGTGCGTCCTTCGGAGACTCGGATGTATGACCTGCTGCAGTGCACTCAGGAGTGGACCATCCCGTACAGCCAGATCTATGTAGAAGGTGAGCTTTGTTGCACCAATAACAGCAAAGCTGACAGAAAGAAACCATTTATTTACAGTTTAAAGGTCCCATATTATGCTCAATTTCAGGTTCTACAAGAACATGTTTATATGCTTTAATGTTCAAAAAACAATTTTTTTCTCATACTGTCTGAATATACCTGTATTCACCCTCTGTCTGAAACGCTCCGTTTTACCGCCTGTCTCTTTAAGCCCCCCTCCCGAAAAAGCCCAGTGTGCTCTGATTGGTCAGCGTTTTCCGGGTCTTCTGCATCTGCACTCTCTGCATCTCTGCAGAATCAGAATCAGAATCATTTTATTGCCAAGTAGTTTTCACGTACAAGGAATTTGACTTGATGTCACGGTGCATAACAAGAAACAACACAAACAAAATATACACAAAACAAAAATAGAACCAAAAAAAAAAACAAGAGAAAAGCACAAATATGTACAAGTGAGAAGAAAGCTCCAAAGACAGGACAGGAGGTGTGAATAACCGTCATTGCAGCCAGGGAATGACTGTCACGCCACTATAGCTGCACTTTCTCCCTATATATAGTATAGTTGTGACATCACAAACTTGTGGAAGTCCTGACGGCTCTTTAAAGGAACAGTTTCTGACTAAGGACTGTGTGCATTTCTCTGTGGATTGAGTGTTTTGATACTTTGCTTTATAATTAAAAAAAAAAAAAATTCTAATATGGGACCTTTAAGTCATGGAATGAGCTATTTCTGTAGTCGAACATCAATATTTCACCTCTGATGTTTTAAAGTTCCTGGAAGTCCCTTTTTTTGCCTCAGTTTTCCGCTGCAGTGGACAAAGACAGGAAAAACACTGGCGACATGTGACAGCACAATGTGAACCAAAGTAACCCCGGTGCTATCTGAGGTGATGTTTGTTATTGTGACTAAATGTGAGCCTTTCTCCCTGCGTGTCTCAGGAGCTTCCATCGATATAAACTGTGAAACCAACGGTGATATCGACACTATGGACTGCAGCTGGAAGAACACGGAGTGGACTAAACCCAAATTCAGATCCAGGTACAACAGCAATTTACATACAGTAGCTTTTAGTGTAGTGTATTCTGATGTTTATGCAAGCTGTGGCATTGTTTTTTTAGTTTATTTTTTTAATGATTTATATTTTATTAAAGTTTTCACTTTTTTTTTAAACACAGTACAGATAAACATGATTAACAAACATCATTTAACTCTTTACAGAAGACAAAATGTAATTAAAAAAAAAAAAAAATCTTAGATATCCAATATAATTTCCCCATTTTTCAATATATTTGTCTCACCTATCAGTCTGTCAATAAAACATTTGCTCATAAGAGGCTACTTTACCAATTTCAGTAAATCAATCCTGAAAGGATGGGTGTCTTCCACCCCTCATCAAAACCTGTCTACCCGCCATGATGCAGAGATATATAAGATAGCCGTGGCAACGTTAATGAAACCAGTAATAAACTCTGTGTTCTGAAAACCTGTAAGTTACTGAGCACCGTGTACCAGGCAGCACATTTAGTGGACACACCCTGGTTGTGTGAAGTGATAGCAGGAAGTTCAGTCTGAATGTCAGCAGGACTTCTGGACTCACACCAACAGAAAGTATCTACACTTCAAAAAACACAACAATGAAGACTGACAGAATTATGTTTGTTTCATAACTCTCTTGTGCAACACTACATTGTACTTTACTCCAGTTCCTACTTTTTTAACATTTCCTCTAATTCTCCATCTTTTAAATAGAGATGGAAAAACCAAATCACTGTATATTCAGATGTGAGAGATCTGGGAATGTAGTCATATGGCTGTCTGAGAGAAGAAGACTGGGTTTTAAACAAATCCCCAGGTTAACTAAACTTATTTGGTAGAGAAAATTATTATTTATCCCCAGACTGATTTTGTAAACGTTCATCACAGATTACAGATCAACTTCCTGGTCTACTTTCCTCCTTCAATCATGCAGAGTAGTACGGCAGCACGAGTCTAATAAACCTCACTCGTGTGCATGCAGATTATGACCAATCAGATGATGCCTAATGGCGAGGGCTCTGTCTGATTGGCCAGCGTTAACAGCCTGGTACATATCAGACATAATAGTGCCTACAGACACAATGTAATTTAATACGTTGTCACCATAAACTGTATATAAAGATGGACGGTGCGTCTCCACTTCCTCACACTGTACAAAAGTGAAGCCAACATATCCCAGACATGGGCGCTGCCATCTTGGAATTTTGCAACCAGAGTATGTGCAGTCGTGTCCGGGCGGCATCGAAGTCCCGCCCCTACACCTGCTGGACCAATCAGGAATCAATAACAGCAGTCAATCATGACTTTTCACCATGTTTTTATAGCATCAAATAAATAATTAAAACAAAACTTAGGAGAAAAATTAACACTTGAAACATTAGCGTGATGAGAACTACCTAAAATGACAGAAACCATCTTCGGGAAAAATGTATTGAATGTATACTTTAAGTTTTAGTTTGGCTCATGTCCCATCCGCTAACATGGAGGAGGCGGGACTTATGACCTACACTGCAACCAGCCACCAGTGGGCGATCCAGATGTTTTGGCTTCACTTATAGGCAGCTCTCAGACTGTCCATCTTTATATACAGTCTATAGTTGTTACTCTATTCAATGTGCAATATTGCACTTTCGCAATGTGTTTATCGCACAAGTTGACATTGCGATGACGATTTTAAAAAAACGATATCTTGTGCAGCCCTAGTCAGCACCCAGCTTTCCAATGTTCAAAACTACAAAAATGTGACCCAAGTCATAAGAAACTGGAATTATCCTTTAATGTACGAGTGTCTGATATACTTTACTATTGACGTATGAGCTGTACTGATCAAATTGTATAAAGAGAAAAGAAAAGGGAAAGAAAAGACCTATCCTGTAGGAATAACATGACAACATCTTGAAGGTGTGTCTTCTCTCGGCAGGTGGGCCGACCTGCCGTGTGATGTGATGGAGGAGAGGGAGCGAGCGGGGGAGAAAGTGGGGGAGATGGGGCCCCCGTGTCTGCAGGTTCGATCCAGGCAGAAAATCTGCACCATCCAGCCTCTGAGGATGAACTGCTACAAGCTGTGGCTGGAGGTGCCGTCCCGGCTGGGCCCCATCCGGTCTAAACCCGTCTACCTGTCGCCCATAGATCACGGTGAGCAAGATGCATTCATCACAACTAAACAGAACACACAAGATGGATTTAAACATCCCTCTAGGCTTATACAAGTGTAAATAAGATGAAATGACTTATACATGCTTTTCAGCATTTAGGTTTTGTTTAAGCTGTTATTAATTGATTGTTTTAGATTTTATTAATTAACTCTCTCACTGAAGTTGAAGAGGGGTATGGTCCTATGAGAGTGTGTTTTCAAAATAAAACAACTTGTGGAAATATCTGAAGAGTTCTTTTGCAAAAATAGATGAAAGGCATTCTTAAAGTGAATGAGCCAACACCAGTTTGATTGATATTCCCATGAGTGCACAATAAAAAAAAACACGATTTATGAAAATCAAAATATTTTGAGATGTCTTATCAAAACAACCAAAGACCAGTTTGATTGATATTCCTTGGATTGGACATTTAAAAAAAAACATGATTTAGGAAAATAAATCAAAACGGAGCTATCGTTTTTTGCAAATATTTGCAAAAACCGATAGATCCATTTTGATTTATTAGGTAAGCTCTGGCCAGGCAGTTTCACTGCTGTTCAGATGCTAATTAGTCATTCACACCTCCGCCGGTGCACGGTTTGTTTCCAACAATTTACTACACAGGCGAATGCGGACTTCACAGGCTGTAAATTGCCGGGAATTAGTGACGTTTGCGGGCGTTCACAGGGCCGAAAATCTGTTTTTTCATTAAGTCACTCCTGGCTGTATTTTTATTAATAAAGCAGCAGTTTTTAAGGCAACTGGGTATTGAACTTCAAAGGAAACCATCACTACATTAAATATTCAGAGGGAAAGAGTTGTGTGTTTGAAGAGAATCTTAATATTGAGGTTAAAGTAGTGATTAGTGCTGATCACAGAACTGAAAAGGTGTAAACATCATGACATAAGATTGTTGTTTTTGTCAGGTCTTTTCTATTCTCTGTGATCATATTGCATCATGTTGCAAACTCACACTCTTCCTCCGTGTTATGTCGCCTGCAGTGAAACCTCACACGCCCACTAATGTGAAGGCAGTGAGCCGAGGCAGCGGGGTCCTGGTGGTCACATGGGAGCCTCCGTCTCTGCCGGTCGAGGGGCTCCAGTGTCAGTTTCAGTACCACTCACCCTCCGCTGTCAGAGCCCAGCCGGAGTGGAAGGTGAGCAGCTGTCGGACTGTTTACCAAACACAAAGTTTGGCAGGGAAGGGATGACATCTTTTTGTAGGCCAACCCGAAAGCTGGCGTCGCCATGGGTTCCCTCGTCAAACAGCCTATGGGATTATTGAATTGGATTTTGGATCATTGCAGAAAATAAGCTCTGTGGCGAACACAGGTTTATGATACTTACACGTTTTGTCTAGCAAGATAATCTCTCCATATGAACACCACTTTT